>JTDE01001125.1:106489-128004 GCA_014338405.1 Paragonimus skrjabini miyazakii
ATCATCATCATCATCATCATCATCATCATCATCATCATCATCATCATCCTCACCATCATCATCATCATCATCATCATCATCATCATTGTCATCATCGTCATCATCGTCATCATAACAGACATGAGCCTGACCAAAAGGTACTGTGGCTCGGGCTGCCGCTGACCTCAACAGTGACGTGGAATATCCTAGAAGAAAACGTTACTAAGAAGGTTGAACATGATCAAAAAAAGACTAAGCGGAAGTATTGGAAATGGTATGGATACAGGTACGCCATTGACTGCGACACACCACCATCTCCGATAGCGTCACTAACCAGCGGTTTGAATTATCACGAGGACCCCATCCAGGCAGGCAACACTTACCCCACTTTGCTCGGTAGAGCAGTCAGGGTCTTCATATTTCGTGACCACGTTGTTGCTTGACCACCACGCGGTTTTACCGAACTGTTGGTGGTCTCAGTATATAATGCCCAGTACGGTAAACGATCAGATGACATGTGGAGTACGTGACCCAACCATCGCAAGCTCAGCAACGCGCGTAGTTCACCAATTGATCGCGCATCCCGAGCGTTTCGGAATACGCGCCGACGAACTGCCACATTGCTCACGCGATCATTTCACTTAATTTGGACTATTTGGTGGAGACAGCGGTGGACAAACACAGCAAGTCTGCGGGTATCTTCTTTGAGAACAGGCCAAGATTCCGAACCATAGAGTAAAACAGAACGTACACCAGCGTTATATACCCTTCCTTTCAGCGACAACCTGACGTCTTTTCAACGCCACAGATGATGCAGTTTGGCAAAAACAACTCGTACCTTTGCAATCCTCGCTGATGTCACCTCGCTTGGTGATGAAACGTTTGCAACCTAAATGCCAAGCTCGGCGAACAAGCCAATACCAAAACCATCAACCCGAGCTACGAACAACACCACCACTGATGAGATAGTGCTACCCAAGTATGTGAAACTGTCCACAGTCTCAAGTGGATTACCTGCAATGAAGAAAGTAGTTGAAGTGCCCCAGTCTTGAAGCAACACTTTACACTTTGTGGGTGCAAAACGCATTCCATAAAAACCAGTCCGGTCACTCACTTTGTCCAGCATGGCCTGCATGTTTTCGGCAGAGGGGCTGATTTGTACTTTTAACCGTTTCATTTAAGTCCTGTTGGTTTTGTTTTCATGCTAATCACAAGTTTACGATTGATGAGAGTGTGCGAAATGAATTCATATCGTAATTTGTGTCTTCTGACTATTCTATTCAAATGGCTTAAAGGGATTCATTGTTTCAAATTTAAGCTTATGGGTTTGCGCATGAGAACGATCAGAAAATTATGCGGTCTTGTGACCGAGTTCAGTCATTTGTGACAACAGTAACCTGTGGCCTGATTCACAAAAACCTTTATTGAACAGCAAGAACAATGTTGAAACAGTCTAACTCAGATGCGGCTGGTGATTAAATTGACTCTTCAACAATATACCTCTCAGAAATTGCTGATACGTAGAGATTTGAATGAACTTGCCAAAAATTGACAATTCGCTGTTCAATCAACCAAAACATTCTGGCAAACCCGTCAACACACCTCCATTGCGTTGGTCCGTACATGTTCCCTATTAACCCTATTGAACTCGTAAGGTACGCTTTCAGGTCAGTTACCTCTTTAATGTGTGGTATCCAATGTACGTGTCCCGACGTTGTTAAGCTTTTTTCCCACAGTTCCAGGTATAACGTACAATAACATAGAGGTTAGGCGTATTAGATCAACGCCCGGCAGAACGTCGCAATGGAACAACGTTAATTTCGGTGTCGACAAAACATAACCTTGTTCATTGTTTGACATGGGTGATGGAGACGAACGTTACCACAACTACTCAAAATTAATCTAACATTTCTACTTGACGCATCACGAAGAATAACTATTCAACGCTCCATATCATATTGGACAACACACCTTGATTTGACGTCGCCACACAAACTCGACAATACACGGTCCTATGTTGAGGATCTCCGACACCAGGGTTTGTACGATTTCATATAGCAAACGAATTAGAAGTTAAGAACTATTCACCCACCAACTCATCTGTCCGTCGTACCTCAAAGGCTTCCGCTATATCGACCGGTGATTCGTAACAGTTAAAAGCATATCTACATCTCTACCAAGAATTTGAAAGGTTCTAATCTTTGACCATATATTTGTTGTTACTCATGTATATTTAGTATACCGTCATCCACATACCATATACGTATTTTTATTAGTGTTATTACTTTCTGATTTTATAGGTAAATTTTGCATCAATAACTGGTCAGCTCAACGTGACTTCTGGTTCTCAAACAATTTAACTGGTGAGCCCTTTTGCCTATTTAATCCTCCTGTTCAGTCTGCGTTTATATTTTGTCAATAATACCTAAAGCGTTGTCTGTTTGAGTTTCCTACCATCCCTACTGTCCAGTATGAGTAGCTTACATATTCTTTTATTACTTATAATCACAATCAGAATGCTTTATTCTGTTGTGTGTGCCATTTGTTCTTATCAACCAACGTCACCATCCTGTGTTTTGGTGACCTTACGTAATATTTCGTTTACTGAACGCTCAAACCGGTGTGAATAGCGTGTTTTTCTAACAGCCATCTGACCAGTTTGTCCCAGCATGTTGTTTTCATTGCCTCAGATACAACTGTAAATGGAATGCGCCATTTAATCACATTGACACTTTTTCAACATTCATTCGTACTGAAAGCGTATACGCACGTCTCTCTGTTTCTCTCTGAACAACATCATCATTACTCATCGTCTTAAGGAGTAACTGAATCATTCCAACTTTTGCCCTTCTTATCTTTCAAACAACATCCACCAGATTAATCTACTCATATAGTGAACTCAATAGTCAATGCGACCGTACCAACCTATCAAGATCTTGACAATCTTCGCACCAGGCATCGGCCGCAGTAATTGGTGAACACATTAGGTAACGCAAGTCTTCTCACTCACCTCTGTCTGACATTTTAGAAAGGTTTCGCTCGTCAGGTATAATGTACACCTCGGATACAACGTTTTCATGGTTCAATCCACTAGTCTGCGTCTGTGTCAGTCATCGATAAGAATCCTTCACACGTGATTCGACATCACATAACGCTTGCAAGAAATGTTGGCGTGTACATTTATCTGAACATAACGGCGTACGTTGCTAAGTTTCTATCTAACAAACCTAACTCTAAAGTCGGATTCAAATGCCACATCTGTATGAACGAAACGTATGCCAAGGTACACCTCTACAAAATCTGAGGCTCTGGCGTCGTGCGCGATAATTAACGTTGGTAGTGCGTATGTAACACGACTAACATGAATGTCTTTGCTGTACAAACGCTTCTCCCCGTTCACCCGCATCCGTTAACATTGGCATTCACAACGCATGATTGTACAACACAGATGGGTAGATAAGATGATGCTTCAATTGTCATATTCTACCGTAAATGTTGGGCTGATCTGTGGTAAACTACCAATTAACCTATTCTCATATTGTCTACGCCATCATTCTGCCTATAGAGTTTTCTGTTGAATTGAAATCAAACGTTCGAGGTGCAGAATAGAAACAGCTCTTTTGGTTGGTCAACGAGGATGCCGAAGTCAGGTTGACTGTTCCCAGTGTAATCGCACAGGTAATCCATATTTTCTCCTAACGAAACGTTCGTAAGTAACGAGATTACATCTAAAGAAACCATTCTGTGATATCTGACCTTCACTGAATCAACCGCGTCGACGAAGCCCAATGTGTCTTTTGAATTGACTGGAGTCAGTTCTGATCTGATTGGCTGCAGTAACTCCACTGGTCATTAATTGGAGACATGATACTACAAGCTGTACACAACAAGAGTGGGTCTTTAAGGCATTCTGCATCTGTGAACTTCAGATAGATCTTTGACACGACGAATGATCGTCACTCTCTCTGTCTCATTCGCTCGAACGCGTTTCATGGTAGGCATGTGTTACTTTCTCACGTATTCATCAACACTTCCACACGTGATCAGCACCACTTCTGTTATTTTCAGTGATCTATTTGATTTTTACGGTTTTCCTGTATAACTCGCACACACCGTGAGTAGTAAGAGCCTGATGAGAATTATCAAAAACAGCAGGTCGCATGATTGATTTCCTATAAAACCAATCTATTTAATGGTCTAAGTAAAAGTGTTCAATAGTGGGGCTTCGTCATTACAATCCTCCTCACAAGTTATTGCGCTATGAACATATCAAAAAGACGTTGGATATGCAATTGTTATCAAGTATGCAGTGGCTTTCCGGTTAGCCTACCATAGCACTTGTAAGCGCGGTCTGACTGAAGGTGAAAGTCAGGGCGGAGCTTTCGACAAAAACCTTGTCCTGAATAAGTTGATATTTTGAGCTAACCACCAATCACTGCATCTTTGGCAGCCAGCAACTAGAGTCAGACTAGGTGAGTGTCAGATCTCAGCTTTATTCCCATAAGAGCAAACAAGTAATGCATATGCTTGCCCACGAGATGACCCACATATGTGGCTCACCCGACATGAAAAGCTAGGTCTTTTGTTCAACAAAAACAGATCCAGGTCATCAGAACTGGACAGCATCTACCTACAAGCTTTGATTGACTACGTATCCTATTCAAATCCACTTTTACTGTACATCAAACGGGCACATTACTTTTGCTTTGCTTTACATACCTAGATCAAGCTTAGTTTCGGTGGTCTCCACCGCACAGCTCGCAAACATCAAGTGAGCACACCGTACGCACATAAGTGAAACAAAAGTGACAGTATGATATTATCAGCTAACAGACTCTGACTTTACATGAAGAACAGTATGTCTCTAGCTCCTTTCCATCCATTTAACAATGTTCGTGACCCAAATGACACGATGAATCACTTTCAAGATTAAGTTAAACGACAGGCGTGTAAACTTTCACCTCTATGTTTAGTTGGATATCACATCGACAGAAACCTGTAAGACTAGACAAAAAGTGTCGAAACGATCGGCACGAATTTGCCACGAAAAGAGAAATGTTTCGGTTGTATGACGATCTAAATATCCATAGGCCGATTATATTTTGCCACCTTGAAATTTAGACTGGGGATATTTACAGAAAATATTCACGCGGTAAGTTCTTGTTGAGAGAATCACTGACAGCGTAGGTCAAAGAAACCAACTCACCCCACCCAACTGAACTGATAACAATTCATTGTGTAGGCTCATTCATCATACACTATTTCCGATAGACTTCGTGGAATCGACCACTGTTGCGTACCCACAAGTGTTCACTTCCATCAGATTTTCTTTGGAGGAATTGTGACTTGTCAGTTTACTTTCCACATTCAAATCGATCGCCAATTTTGCATCTTGACAGTCAGCATACCAAGGTTAGTGGGCTGATGCCCTGTGGCATGAACTGTACGACTGGATGATTGAATAGCATTCAGAAAGGTTTGCGTAACTGACCAGTACCAAAAGTTAAGCAACCTCATGAAGACCAAATTGTTTTATTCACTCTGGGAGAATAGATATTTAGCCTAGGAACATGCAAACTTGTAGTGAGATATTAACGCGTGCCGCACCCTTCAATATGCCCCGCAGCCAGTAGATCGAACTTTAAATCTTGGTTCGAAGAAAGATGCGACACTGACCAGCACCATGAAGAGCAAAGCTCGAGTCTTCTGTTTCAGATCGAAAGGAGTTCGATAGAAAGACCACGTGGGTGTGAAATCCATAGTAACACCTGAGTGCTGTTCTAATCGTAACTATCGAAATTCTTGAATACTTGATTATTACTCACGAGTAAATTTGGCTGAGGATTTGTATCTGATAATTCAGTCGTGCCTAACGTGAAGTCAGTGGCGCAACGGTTGGCACGGTTGTCTCATAAGAGTGTGGTCTGGGTTCTAGTCGAAGCCTTGGCAAGAATATGCAATAATGACGAGCTCTACCAAAGGTAAAACTCGAGTAGGTGCTTCTTTCGAATGCAACCGATGAAAAAGTTGATCAAACCGTATTGGATCGTCGCCTTGGTTACGCGCTCAGTAACTTGACCAAAAACCGAAAAATGAGAAGAGACGCGTTAACACCGTTTGTTGAAAGAGCGAGACAAAATTAGGCCACAGAAACTCTAAATGTATAGGACGAAACGATTACCATAGATGGCCGACAGATACAGAATGAATCAAATGAAACAGTCATATATGGATAGAATCAGACACAGTACTGTTGTTCATGTCGACTATTTATATCTAAATTACATAAAGAAACGTCTGGTGAAAAATGGAGCTCTCATATAACGTAGTTTTATGTAAAATCGAAGGTGTGAGACTAAATTGCATTTTAGTAGATTCAATTAGGCAAAATTCTTCTATTCAACTCCAACAAATTTTAGTGGGATTTTCAAAGCAGAAACAAGTCATGCGACAAGGTATCAGATAGAAATACTTTTGTTTAACGCGCGCATGACATTCACAAAAATTTATTTGTCACTTGATATTGGAAATCTATAGCTGTATACAATAGTTTTCAAAAGGCGAAACGCCGGCAATGTTTTCCACAGTCCTTCTCCATACGATGTTCCTGTAGCTAGCAATCTTTCAGACGGTGATAGTTGGCTTAGTTTTGGTTTTTCCTTAATTAATTGTGAGTTTCTGATTAATCGTTCATTCACGATCTATCATTTTTGTTTGCAATGAAGCATATTTTTGTTCAGGATTCTGTATTTATTCTTGCGGTTTCCGTGTGCTTATGCAATTGTGTTTTGTCCACTCTCTCCATCGTGGTTACTGGAACTAGAAGTTTGAATAAAATAAAAGTTATTACTAGATAGAAGTCTGTGTGGTCAATGCAGCAAGCAGAATTGGTTTGAGGATGCCCAAGTCAAATGCGGTTTAACAATCAAGTTAAATATCTCGTTTGTTTGATGAAACTCTTAAATGTTTACCCCGAGTTCCTCGTTGTTGCCTGTTATAACCGTGGTAAGCATTAATCAAGTATTTCGAGGATTACATATTAGCCGGACATTGACATGTGAAACATTTCCACTTAGATGACTAAAATATGGAGCATGACCGTCAAAGCGTTTCCTACTATCTAAATTATATGAAGGGTTGAATAACAGATGAAAAAACAGGCCAACCCATAACGACACACGACGGCAATCTCAAATTTGAAAATTGTTATTATTACACATAGAGGAATGGGTATTACTTCGTGTTGAATAATGGATGCAAGAAAGTGTTAAACTCAAACATCGTTACCGACTCACTTTAAAAGTATATCCTTTTCCAGCAATGGAATTTCACATATTCCCACTGAATTAAGAAAATCAGTAGGAGAACGCCCTGTTCTCCAATGGAATTTGTTGTCACGTGAGAACTTGTCAAAGTGTATGCAATGTGTTCTGTTGTGTGTTAAACTTGTAAAGTGATGTAAGTCGGTTGGGATGCGTAACAAGTTAGCAATTGTTAAAAGGTAATTCAGTAGACGTAAATGAAAACAATTACATTAATTTATTCATTTTCAGACTAGTGACCTTAGATATTCTACCTAGTATCAATGAAAGGCAATGGACAAAAACGATCACATCATTTAATGCGTATCCTGAATGTTGATTAGCGTGAGTAATCAGTCAATCCGACGAATGCACGTTTATCGAGTTATTGTATGGTTACAGAGGTATTTGCTATTAGGCATGAACTGAAGGAATCATTTCTAGAAATTACAATTGTGCTTGTAAACTACCAGCAGTCTGCATTATTGTAGGTGTGAAGACATTACGTAATCAAAGCATCCAATAGTTGCGAAAATTTATTTGGTTGCTACATAGACTGGCCGATGTGATAGAGGATAGTTGTCGTTTTTATACTTATATATCACTGTATACCTCCAAACGTGAAAGTACATTAAAGCGAAAACTCTGCTGGTAATAACGCTAGCCGTCTACTTAAGACAGCGTACAAAATACCGTTTACAAAGGAGACCTTTTAAAAGTCATGATGACATTTTTTAAACCCAATTAGTGAGCTACTTAACACACTACTGCTACTAAACTATTTTTACCAGGGCTATGTGCAACAGTATTTACCAGATATCACCGTTCTGTATTATTTATACTCTCAAAAAAGCACTGATTCAGCAAGCGTTAATAATGACAACGTCACAAGTCGTGGTAGTAGGCACATAAAAGCAAACTTAAACCTATTTGGTGTTCTTTTTTAAGGGGTCTAAACCTATGGTGAATCGAATTGTATATATCTATTTTTCTTTCGTAATGGATCTACCACGTTCAATGTCGATAACCAAATAACAGATGTCCCGTGCCAGTACGGTACACATCTAGCCGGAGCATTTAGTGTACTAAATTTATCAAATTCAACGTAGTTCTTGGGCCCAATTACGGCAGTGGAAATTTGTGCGCTAAATCCGTATCATTGCGAATACTTTTGTGTTTTTATATTACCACTTTCCATAATCCCGTTAGCATTCTCTTTTTCTGTGTGCTACTTATGAGTAGTTCACAAATTATAACTAAAATACAGCGGTCGCAATTATGGTATTCGTTTAGATGTCTGTAACCTCGGGGGAACCAGTGAAATCTCGAAGCGCTTCCAGAAAGGTCAGTTGTTTAGACAATTAGCTTCTAACTATCTAAAGAAAGAGTAAAGCGTCTGATTTATATATCACTTCATCCACGTAATGTATTCGATCATTCTCTTAAGATTTTTTGAGAGCTTCTCAATTGTTTTGTTGGTTTTGAGTTCTTGCAATATTTAACAGTACAAGGTCGATATATCGAAATGAACATTCGCCAAGTGAATGCAGTTAGCTTTTCCAAATTCGCTGTTTTAGATCGGCAACCTTATTATTGCTAAGACGTACTGCAAGATTTATGTACATCACGGTGGAATTAAAATTTATTGCCATTTTCATTTGTGTATGTCTCGTTAGAAAAGCGGCAACTGTAATCATTCCGTTTTACCATTATTCTCATGAAGTAACGCCCGGTGATTGCACGAGTGTCCAATGCCTCGGAGCTACCCGCGTATACAACATTGTTTGCTCGAAAGTGTGCTCATCATGTGGGTTAACCTCACCTACATCATCTTCAATGCTCATTAAGGTGGTTCAAATTAAGCTGATCAGTACAACCTACACATAACAATCAATCTTATTTTGACAAAGACATTTGTGTTTCACTGATGTAAGACTCAACTAAGATGGCTAATCCGGAGTAAAAAGTCAAACGGTACAGACACTGTCATAGAACAAAATTGAGTCCTCCATTGTCCATACCATCGCATCAATAACAACTATTCGCTTTTAATTATTCTGTAATGTTTGCGGCAAACTTCTGTCAATGTACGCAGATATCGATTTGCTTGTTATTCATTTCATTACTGTCGTGTAAAAATCTCTCTACTCATGACAACCAGACCTGAAAACGCGTTAAGAACGGGACATGGCAAATATTTACATAATTATAAACACGCTGTATATATGGTTAGCAATCAGTGGCAATTTCATTTAGTTCTTCAAACGAAAAGAATATCTCTAATGAACTAAGTATCAGCTGAAAAAAGAGGATCAAATTTGAAGCGTTACAAGATGAGACATTGATCATCTTTTTATCATACGCGTGTCAATTACAACTTGTAAATACTATATGTATATTGAAACAGAACCCAGTTAGCATAGTCACCCAGAGCAATGAGGACTTACGCAGATAATATTGAATCAAAGTGTTCACATCCGGTTATCAGCAATCGAGCCGTTAGATGAGCAATTTCAGGTTCCTAGCTTTGATACAGCGTCAACGGTAAATGTCTGCTCTATATCGACCGTGTCAACAACATCAGTGAGGAGAACTTGGTCAGAAAACATGCAAAATATTTGGTTTATAGGACGCGCAACGGTTTGTAGTGCAAATTAAGTTTGCCGGGTTTAGTTTGTCGTAAGACTTCTGGGTAAGACCATCAACGACCAATCAATGATCAATAAATTGTACTGCCTTGGATTACTAATGGTCGACTTGCGATTAGCCTGTCGTTAGTCAATCAATCAGTGTTGTTTTTAAGTTCGGTAACGTAAATTCTAATCCACATCATACTACTGCATATACAAGTCTCATATGTTCTAGTAAGTATATGTAATATATCTCAGTATTTTAGCCACCCTCTCTTTCTGGACCAAGCCACTCCGTTTTATGCCAGTTCAATCTTTACGCCTAATATCTCCGGTAGCATAATAGCGACATTTCATTGAACAGTCACTAGCCCAAACAAACTTGCAAATCTAGCTTACAGACAAGTTAGTGCCGGTACGCTTTCCACAATCCACTTGTTACCATATCTTTAATCGTGTATGAAGAACGAAGGAAAGCGACTGACCAGATACGAAAAGTACATAACACCTCCCTTGGAGACAGTACACAATCAAACCGGTCAGTATCTACAGCTAATGTGCCCGTTGCTAAATAACACTCATGTTTGGTGAGAAGTACTTGACTGCTACAAGTTAACTGAGACGAGCGAACGAATGGCAGTCACTAAATGGTCGTCTAAGACTTGTAAACAGTATTCAATACAAACAGTGATCTACGTAGAGGATAATGTGAGCAATCTGACCAGCCTAGTCAAGGTTAATAAATACAAAACTACAGCAGTGGAGTGTTTATCTTTGACACAAGAGATAATTAAATGTCCACTTATATATTCTACGTACTATTCTGTATTTATCACACTTGAGTCCCTACTCATTATGTGTTCGATATACAAAAACGGCAATATGCCATCGGAATGACGTTGTCGCAACTCAACCAGCACATGATTACGTGATTGAAACGGTTGTTGTTTTCAATAACTTTCAGTGATTCGAAGGCCCAAAATGAGAGAGAGTGGTCATATGAACTTATGTTGGACAATTTCTTCTGGAAGCACGCTGTGGAAAAAGTATCGTCTTCAATTTACTGTCAAACGTAGTGAAGTAGGAGACTTGGATTTGTCAGGTATTCATTCATCAGGGTGCTTGGTATAGGTAATTCTCTGTTATTGGCCGAGAACAACACAACGTTACATAATTCTTTGTATTAGTAAATCAACTCAAAGTAAGCATCTTATACGAACCTTTTGAAATAAATTTAGGTTCATGCTTTCATCTCACATTTTTGAGTCGCTCACACACGATGACATATATGGATACATGACACATTGTGAGCGGCTTAACTAAGGCACAAGACTGCTATTGAACTATCAAGTATAAGGAATTGAGTGGTTATTAACTTGCACCCCCTATCCCGGCAACTCGATCTGTCATTTCATGATGACATTACATTTTTTGCTATATTGAGTACTAACATGTTCAAACGTAAGCCAAACAACTGATTGCTAAGCAGCGGTTTATTAATTAAGATAAGTAGTTAAGATTAGTCACGTGTCTGCAAATACCAGAACAATTTGGGAAGAATCTCACAGTTATTTGTAAATCAAATCACAGACATACCTCGACTAATCAGCACTATTCCATACCGCAAACAGAAGTATGTGACACTAGTAAGTAACCACGCCTTACAACTGTTATGATAGAACACTTGTGTAAAATCTAGGCAACTCCAGATTTATGTAGACAGGCTACTCTGCCTCTGCTAACCAATCGGAACTGAACTGTATCGCCTCCTAGTGGAAACTGCTATTGCTAATATAGCTGTTTTCCTATAAAAGTTCACCATTTTCTTGGCAAATTTGAATTATTTGGTGCTGCTCAAATCATCTTTGCACCCCTTCTTTTACGTAATAGTCGGGTAAAGAACTGAGTGAACAATCAGTTGCAAGAATCCCACCATACAAGCTTCACTGGTCACGACTCCTCGTAACCCGAATATCCCTGGAGGTGCATCGAATCAAAAGAGGTGAGTCTTGAGTTCAATTACTTCATACAGATGCAAATTCCTTGTCTGTTCGCCGTGTTCCTTTTAGCATATAACTCCTTTCAGAGCAACTGTGACTGTAATCGGCAGGCTAAGGTTAGGGTAGGATACGAGACGTCTCTCCAAGTCCATGGTTTTGATAACGAAGGAGTAACTGCAGAGATATTTAGTTTACTACTAACAACCATTTCTTGTTGAAATAGACTTGTACGTAAACGTTTTACATTATGTAGTCACATATTATGAGTTTACCTTTGTGACTCACCTAATGTTATTGTGGCTCTGGCGATGCGTCTCAACGGATGACAAGTCGAATGACTAAAACAAGAGAAGAATTAAAAACAGTGGAAGTTTGTAGGAAAAATCCAATGGTTTTACGGATACAGGCACATCTTTCACTACGACGAATCTCTGTGTACGATTGTGACGCGAATTTGCCATTTCAAATAGTTCAGTTATACTCTTAATGCTTTAGAAACTTTTTTCAGGTGCTTATCAGGCACTACCCAGTGGCTGATTAACCTAGACAACTGAATTTTCACAAGTCAAACAGAAATGGTCACATGTTCAGTGACCACTGATAGCTGATGAGAATCAAGTTCGGAAAACATCAGCTAGCTTCATGAAATTCATGGTAAACTTCGAATTCGTGAGGGAAAATTTGTAGTTTTAAATTTGATTTCGGTTACCTAGTCTACTCTATTGTAAAATTTAGAGTTTTCTAGTTTGCTCTAAAATGTGATCGGCTTGTTGTTTAATTTTCCAAATAACGAAACTACAATCCACCAACACACGATCATTCCGCTCAATTGATTTGAATGGGATTGAGATATGTGGTGACTCAACAGCTCACCTGAAGCCTGGAAATCGATAGGTAAACCATCCCCTGTGATACGACCTTTATAATTACTCGAATTTTCGTCAAACCTCTTGCTGTACTCCCTAAAATTCTGAGCAAAACAATTGGGCATTTACCCTTATCTCAGTAGGATGTCCAAATTAAAACTGACCATTATTATGTTGAAATGCTAAAATTTCATATGAACCGAAGTTTTATCCAGATACAAGGAGGTTGATTAAAATTTTATAAAAAAATTTATTTGAGACAAGCATCTTAACCAAAGGGCAAATGCTTAACGGCACAACGTTGGATTAAATCTGTTTTCTGCAAATTGGAGAGCTGCCTTTGGTTCAGTGCTCGACACAAAAATCAAGAAGCTCGAAAGTGTTAACCCCCCATTCCTCATTCTGTCTGCGTAGCTTTAAGTCTACCAGTTTAGTCCATCATGTACCCAAATTGTGTGCATCATCCCACAGCGTCATAGTTCTATCGCCTGGAGATCGTGGGGGGGGGTATTTGATGGAATATTGCGTTGCATAATCATCTTAACCAGGTTTGAACAGTCTATCAGTCACTCATTCAAATTATCATTTCTCATGCAATTTCCATGTGAGTCTTGTCATTATTATCTTTGTTGTGATCCAACTTCCTCTGCTGAAAACAGAATTTAATCAGTTCTGTCAATTTTTGGGTGAAACATAATCAATCTTACTGAACAATGCGGATTTAGTCTTTTCATTTGTATCTTTGGAAAGGAACTGAGTAAAAAATCTAATGGATGGGTACGAATGCTTATTCAGATTTCAGTTACGCATTCTTAATAAATGATTATAATATGGTGATCAAAGTATTTTGGTTTTGACAGGACCATCGTAGGGTTTAACAAAACAAATTTCCATATGCCAATATCCACACGGTATATATTGTTTATTGTCAAGCATGTCAGTCCCGAGCACATAGACTACGACGTGTAAAGTCAAACAAATATCTAAGCGATGTTAGTCATTAACACCGGAGTTATTTCACGCTTGTTAATAACTGCGGTATCCGGTTAAAATTCGGTTATTTCTGCTCATAAGAACTGTGAGCCTTACGCAGAATTACCGAATAACTAAGCTACCGTTGACCCCAACAGTGAAGAGAAAGATCCTATGAAAAACGTTGGAAGAAATTGAGGTATTAAATAAAATGAACATGTAGACGAATCAGCTTTAACAGGCTTGTCATTGACTGGACAAACGTTTGATTTCAATTGCTTTCCATAACCAATCATTCGGATGAGCAGGAGGTTCAAAAGCAAATAGGTAACACATCTACTTTAATCGATCGACTAGTCCGAAACGTCCGATCACGTGATCACGTCGTTGGCTGGCCACCCCTCTGGTTTATCTAACTCCTGATGTCATTAGTAAATGGAACCAGGAAAGGTAAGCACTCAGACGTCTATTGAACATATGAGTTGAATAGCAGGTGTGCCAACGTAACTGGTGTGATTAGGTTTGAATGCATATTCGTACCAAGCAATTAACAATGAATTTAAAGTTTCCATTTTCCGAACACACTTGATTTCAGATAATTTTGGACCAAAGAGTAATCTTAACTTTCGTTTGGTCAACTCAGTGTTGCCTAATTCAACGCGGCTTTAAAATCCGTAAATGGCGTTCACATTCGGCTGGAGCGATTACTTAATCTTTGCCCTGCTTCTGGTCGTATACGCATTAATCGGTATCTATCAGAGATTTCACGATCCCATAGTTCGCAAACTCAATCGATTGTGTTGCAATGAAAAATGGAAGCTGAAGGAGCATTCTTTGTCGGACAATACGGCAGAAGCCTTGACTCTGGGCAATCGTCGGCTCACACTGTTCCCCATTATGTCGAGTGTGATGGCCTCATTCTTGTCAGCTGTTTCATTAATGGGCACAGCTTCTGAGGCTTACCTATACGGCTTTCAATTTATTCTGATGATAGTAGCCTACTTTATCGCATTCTCGGTGGCTGCAGAAGTATACATGCCGGTGTTCTACAAGCTACGCCTGGTCAGTGCTCATGAGGTAAGTTCTGACAGAAAATTCGACATAGAAAAACAGCTTATACCTGTTCCATAGAATGTAGGTAGTACTACAAAGACTGTTGGCTGCTGTGAGCTCAATTAATGTCTGCACTTCATACAACCGTTATTCCAAACTAGGTGATGTTTCATTGCCTATATCTTCTGCTCATATATTGTGTTGGTTCACGTATACCACTCAGTATGGATACCCCTTTTCCGGAGCAAACACAAACTGATTCATCGTCATCATCATAGACACTATGACAACCACAAAAAAGAAAAAGTAAACCTTGTATAGGAAGAGAGAGAAAAAAAGGAAAGGAGAGGGGACCTAACCACTAAAATATAACTACGTCTACATTCAAACATGCGACATCAAGGCGCCTACACCTTGCAAATAAACAACCGAGCTGTAAGTGAAAGTAAGGCGTCATCAGCTTCCTTGCGGCTTTCACTGTCCCGCGTTATTAAGTGCACTCACTTCACAGACAACTCGGCTAAACGACGACAACATCCACGCCACTGAGCTCGGCTAGCCGCCATCTCGCATTGAACTACTGACGGTCCGCTGTGAGTAGCAATGTTTGCGGTATGTCTTGAACACGGATAACTGGTACCATATTCACAATCTGTCGCGGTTAAATGAATATACTTTCTAGCTGAGGTGTTATTGAGGAATTTACGTCCCGCTGCTCATATTTTCTAAGCTGAGCTTCGACGTGCTGATCAGTAAGCTAGTGGCCAATTCAAATGTTTAGTTGTCATGTGTTCATAAGAAGAACGAGCTTAAAGTTGAAAATAGAAAAAAAGTGTCGTGGGCATTGGGTAATTATTGAAAAATCTTTTTCTGTACATATATATATATATATAGTGAACCGCGAGATATCTGCGCGTGATGGAGAATCATCCCAGACGTGTAGTAGGATAAAATAATACATTCATGACTTTCATTGCGTCGTTCTGTTAAATACTATCATCTTAGGAATCAGTCAGGCAAATGATGACCGCATTCACCCCAATCCAATCGGTTTACCGCGATATTCACTGAAACTTTTAACCACAAGCTCTGTGAGTTATGGCATCCGCAGTCTTTAAAACTAACATGACATACAGTGGCTAAACGTTCGACATCTATTTATGGCCGTTTACTTCAAGCTACCAGTCGTTCACAGTCGTTTCTGTTTATACTGGTCAGCTGTCCCACCGACACTGAGTGCTCTACATGACAAATGTTCAAACGTCATTGCTAATGCACCAACTAATTGATTCAAGACTGGGATTCACGAAAACTAAACATACGTACACCGGTTAGCATTCGTCTGCTTCCTACGCTCTTTGTTGCTCACACGATGGTGCCGCCGGATCCGATCCATTGAACACAAATACCGATAGTCGACTGCTGAAAGGCCGTTTAAGTACTTCACTTTGAAGGGTCATGTTCCGCAGTTGGAGAAAGATACCACCCTCAAGAATGCCGTGCAAACACGCCCGGCTTGCTTCGGGGTTTTTGGGAAGTTCTTGTTTGACCACCAGAGACGAGCTAGATAGGTGAAGGTCGCGTGAACCTTAAGGATACGAACTACAATTTCATAACTTACGTCATCGTTTCTATTAATATCACTTCAAAAACAAGTAGTTGGTGGACAGTATTCACGAACCCCTCAGATAATGTAAAATATGTGTAAGTATTATAGCAAAGTACAGTTTCATGAGCCAGTGAATTGACATATGATGGACGACACCCAAACACAACTTGGGAAGTCAATTGTTGTCTCTCATAGTTGATGGAGGAAGACCGTGTAATCATGATCATCAGACACATAATTAACAAACTTATCCTCTGTGCAAGCACTTGCGTGACCAGTCTTTGCCTGTCGGACATAGAAGATGACACAGTCGGGCGGAAAAACAAAGAACAAGAGAGTTATGAGTTGCAAGACACACCTCTGTCAGTTGTCGTCCACTCTACTGGTGGTTGGATTCGTCGGTCTCATATCATCGTCGTAAATGTTTCAAATTTTGTTTTGTTTTTACCCCATGTTTCGTAGGTTCTAATGCACAAAAAAGTGAGAACTGATGCATAAACCCTATTCATTGCGATTCTTCTGTTTAGGTCTGGGAGCTTTGGCAGTATATTAGTCCACGTAGGACGATGGCTATTCGCAACACCAATAATTCCACAACGCATAAGCCGTCTCGCGGTATAGACCGAGTCGCCTTATCAGCTACACACAGCAAGGTGGATAGGAGGAAACATACTACTTCTGACCCCTTCCCACTGTCTCACCCGACCCCCATTTCTACTAATTACTCTACAGATCCCACAACAATTTTAGCTAATCATACTAAAATTCTTTCAGTAGGTCTAATCTCTTAATATTCAACTACAGGTCATCCTCATCTCTTGCTTAGACCTAGAATGCGAATTCATAAATATACTCTGAACGTTCGCACGCCAAAACAGATATGTCAACAGGCCGCTCCCATATGAACGTCAGACTCGTTGAATATCGATATCTGTTGTGTTTCAGAGACTAGACTCTGGGACATTAGTAAAAGTATGCAACTAACAGCACCCACACTGTCTACCCGATACTGGTTATCCACTTCGGGTGATTCCACGGCCGCCGCTGACGGTCAGATAGGAGTAGGTGTTGTCCACAGCATGACGGCTGCAGCCGAATTGATAGATAAGATTTTTGTTAACAGTGGGCTTTGTGGCGTTCGGTTGACAGGTTCTACTAATAACGGCTCCAGACGCAAAACATTCAGAAATGTTTTCAGTGTCTGTTTGTGTTCTAACTTTCTGTAGTGACGTCAACCTCAAGCACGCCTTTCATTTCGGTTGGTGAATCGTTCTGATACAGTCATCTCGGCCGGAGATGCGAACGCCCAAGTCGCCCGTTCTGGTGAAGCTGAGTCTCGTATAGGTGGCATGTTTTGCACGGCATCATATCGCCTGGACAGTGGCAGGCAGTTGCTATAACTGCGTGCTGAACATAAGCTATTTTTAGCGAGCGCTAGTTTTTAGCCAGCGTTTTCATTGCTATACTTGACACCCTCCTTATCCGAATCAAAGCTTACCTCAGATAGACCACATATCTGTTAGTTATAGTTGGGGAGCTCCATTCGGGCAGTCATTCTTGTTGGAAAACAGTGTGATTCAGATCATGTGTTAGTACATTGTTGTCTTGCTTTCACTTTTGCTGGACAATGATCTCACCAGCAACAAAAACGGTTTGTTGAGAAACTCGCTACGCTGCCAGTACAGCATAAGTACTGTTGTATGACAGGCAGTTTCGTTGTGAGTAGTATACTACTCACAAGTAGTATGTTACCCGCAGGCAGCGTTCAGGAACAAAAGGGCAAGCTGAGAATGCCAGGAAGACGGAGGACAAGGAGAGACTACCGAAATAGTGTGTACGCGCTCGACAGAAGTTCCAACAAGGCGAATGACAATGATGGATGTGAATGCATATCTAACTTGCAAATGAGTATACGCGTTTGTGGTTTGATTTTTGACATGACCTATACGGGCGTTTGTGCAGTGGACGAATTCTTAGGCCAAGCGCCTTCTTGTCCGTATTGCCGTTTGTATCCACTGACATTACTACCAACTCCCGCGTCGCCTTTGCGAGCTCATCAAGGTTCATCGGCCGCGCGACATGGGCAATACGGACTTGATCGCGAAACGCTATCGGGAGACCTTCAATGAACTGCCTTCAATGAACTGTCGTGGTTCTTGATCCAATCCTGGCAGAGCCCTATCCAGCAAACCTTGCAGAATGGCGGCAAACACGGATGGATCCGCTCCTTCTCCAAGCCTGGCAGTCGGCTGGACTGTCGAACACAGCCACCAGCGCCTCCTTCGCAGCTGCCCACTCCATCTTCGCAGGGCCTCTTCGCGCTGCGTCCAGCACCGCCTTAGACCTGCCCTTCACCAGAGTCCGCGGGGCAGCCAGCTTCCCACGGTCAGTCCACTTTGGCTACGTCCTCGAAGTCCCCCAGGAACGCCCGAACGTCTCCATCTTCGAACGGCTGCGGCCATGGTATCCTCATCCTCGCGTTTGTCATGGCAGCAGTTGTTGTGACCGCAAAAGACACTTGGCCTAAGAACCCGTTCACTGCACAAACGCCCGTATAGGTCATGTCAAAAATCAAACCACAAACGCGTATACTCATTTGCAAGTTAGATATGCATTCACATCCATCATTGTCATTCGCCTTGTTGGAACTTCTGTCGAGCGCGTACACACTATTTCGGTAGTCTCTCCTTGTCCTCCGTCTTCCTGGCATTCTCAGCTTGCCCTTTTGTTCCTGAACGTTGCCTGCGGGTAACATACTACTTGTGAGTAGTATACTACTCACAACGAAACTGCCTGTCATACAACAGTACTAAATCAGCCTAGAAAGCAAGCCTAACAGTTCTCGTGAATGTTGGGCAGGAATACGTCGGGCTTTTTATGAAGAAGGCACTAAATCCTGTGGCGCGGTGGTTCGTGGATTCAGCAAACATTGGATTTCAGAGAAATCTCTGGAGTTGTTGGATGCCAGACACAACATTTCTCCTGGCAGTTCATATAATAACTTTGCGAGATATCCGTAAGAAGCCTAAGCGTAGCCTGACCGCCGATCGTGAGACCTAGCTAACAGAGAAAGTTGAGGAAATGGTAGCCGCTTTCGCTTCAAGGAATACGACAGACTCTTCAAGCCTATCCGTGCTACTGGTCCCAAGCGACCGTCTGCTAGTAAAGCTATCAACGAAACGGATGGCACATTCATCTACAATACATTCTGAAGGTTAGAGCGCTGGGCAGAACACATCGAGGGTCAATTTAGTCATCTTTTTTCCCATTGTGTTACCGCCAAAATGTTGCAATGTAACACTCTGGTTGGTAGATTCAGAACCATCCGGTGGGAGTGAGGGCCACGAGTGCACTTCGGCTCTCAAACGCAATAGGGAAGCTGGTCCAGATGGTCTCTTGCCAGCATTTTTCATAAAGGTAGAGGGGCTTCAGTAGATGTCTTGACACGGCTGTTCCAATCTGTGTGAACAACGTATTCCATTTATTCGTTCTGGGATTACTCGGTGATAGCTCCCATATTAAAGAAGAGAGTCCGGGGCTCTTGTGAAAACCATAGGGGAATTAGCTCAACCCACTTCATTAAGGAAGAACAGACTGGGTTTTGTCATGAGCAAAGATGTATCAATCACTCTTTACTAATCGCTAGCGTCATGTGTGCTGCATGCCAACAACTGCTGTACTTCTCATCCATAAAGATGCGTTCGATTCTGTGGATCGATCTGCACTCCTAGAATCGCTTAGACGCTGAGGTGTACCGATGAAGTATGTGAACATATTTTCGGCGCTTTATTCCAGTACTTCAGCTCAGGTCAGGGTATACAGTGAAATATCTAACCGTTTCAGCAGCAGTAGCGGTGTACGTTTACTATTGTCACAGACGAAATAATGGAGGGCTGTCTCCGACACACGATGCCGGTGTGGACCTCCTACCTGTTAAGAGACTGACTGATCTTGATTATGCTGACGACAAGATATTTGTGTTTGATGCTTTTCAAGCAGCAGAAGCCGTTTCATGTTCTGCTAAATAATTCTGAATGCGCTTTGCGACCTTAAATTGCAAGATTCTTCCGCGGGGTTGTTGTATTTATGTAGATTTAATGCTAGATAATGAAGTTATGGGAGTTGTTGACCGAACTGTGTACATAGATAGCTGCATCAGCGGCGGTGGAGGTGTTGAGAATGAAATAGAAGCACGCATCTCTGAGGCTGAAGCAGTAGTCGCCAGTCTGGGGGTGCCTCTAGTGACAAATAGGTATCTCCCTGATGCTTAAAGGTTGCGTATATAGAGTGACATAAACAGATGTGTTAATTTATGACTGCAAAACGCGGCCACTCAAGGTAGGAGATGTGAACCGTCTCCAGGCATCTGACCAACGATGGTTACGTTCAGTCGCTCGTGTCAAGTGACACTAGCAAGTAAACAACGAAGAGGTTAGGAAGTGGGTATTCGGTAGTGGTTGTCAACCGGGTTCTTTTGTTCAGTCCTTGGGTTTACACTCACTTAGATAGCTATGGCGTGTACCAAGGATGCCAGCTACTCTTCTGCCACATTGAGCACTCTTTGCCGACGCTGCGGCCGACTGGTCTAAGGTGCTAGGTGGATGGATGATAACCAGCCTAGAGAAGTGAAACCGTTCACTGTATGTCAGATTGGTTTTCTGAGTTGGGGACCTCACGCCTCGCACAGTCGGCGGGTTGAGACGGTAACTGGTTGGGATCAGTGAAGTGAATGTTGTTGTTTGACGGAGTTATCTGTGAAGTATTGAAGCAAAAGTTGCATTTATTCACAAGATGAATAACGCCAAAAAATGCACATACGACACATAAATAGTAATATATCGAATACATGGGTATAACAAATCGGCGCGCTAAACCACCTCCTCGTGGTGCCGACTGGGCGGTCTCAGTGCAAACCTTGACCGGCTAAGAGTTCAGCAACTCTAGATAGGGCCAACCACTCTACCTGGTTTTAATCGTACTGGTTACCATCGATCAAGACAATGGAATTACCGCCAGCACCTCCGTGCAGGCAACTACCAGTACACAGGATAGGCGAGCGGAGTACACCTGTTCAGAATGTGGTCAGATTTGCAAATCGAATGCTG
>JTDE01001125.1:131466-141891 GCA_014338405.1 Paragonimus skrjabini miyazakii
TTGCTCATTAACGCTTGCTATTCTTGTGAGAGGACTTGTCATTTGTTCAGCGTTGCTTACTACGCAGCGTCTCACATTTGACAGACAGCCTGTTTTTACATTCACCTTTTACATATCTGTTGTTTATTTTTGGTGTCACCGTTTGTTCTTCTCTCGAACGAAGCTGTGTATATTGCTCTTCAAAATAAACGATATGTATGACAAAGTGTTTGGATTTATCAAAATCCGGATACAGAAGCGGAACAAGCTTTTGACTGTTACGAACCACGTACTGTTACAGTGGATCTTGCGAGGTATGACGGACGGATCGGTCAATATGAGAGTGGTCCTTGACTTGTAAATCGTTTGCTGGATGAAGCTGTACAAGTTTTGGAGCCGAAGATGTTTACCATAGGAATGCGTACTTTTTGGGTTGTGAGGTGGCGTCAAGGCAGGATTTGTTATCCAACATGCTCTGCAGCAGTGAACAGTGATTCTTTTTGATGCGTCACGTAGAACTGTGTTACAAATCCTGAGTGGATGTTGTGGCACGGTTCGTGGCCAAGAACCATGCCAAACCACGAACTTATTGATATGTTGGTAGAATGGGCATTAACGCTGCCAACAGAGCTGGAATCGTTGATCGTGTCGGGCATCCGTTACCATGCCTTTCGTTGAGCTGTTCCAGTCAGTCGGTGTACTTGACGTTGACTGAAAAAACACAGCTGCTTTTTTCTATCTCACATTAAGCTTTGAAGTAAGTGACCTGGTTACATATTTGACCGACTGAATAAGACAATCATGAATCGCGCACAGACAAACTCAGTGGAAATGTGATGATGAATTTACCTTGATGTGCCAGTTGACTGAACAACCACGTGTCAATCTCGAATGAAGTTATTGGAACCCCTAAAGAAGTGAGTGTATTTAATGACGCGGGACAGTGAACGCCGCAAGGAAGCCGCAAGGAATGCTGATGATGCCTTACTTTCACTTACAGCTCAGTTGTTTGTTTTCAGAATGTATGCACCTTAACATTAAACTTTTGAATATAGACAACTAATTTTAGCAGTTAGGTCTTTTCCCCTGATTTTCTTTTCTTCTCATCTCCTCCTATACATATTCACGGTAATATAACACTTAAGCATCATTTATAATCACTGACTAATTGCTGTTTTTCTTAATGATAGTGATGGTATATTCCGATTTCAACCACCTCATTTATGCTTAAACCAGTTAGCTCATTCTACCACTGTTTTACTGTAATAAGACGAGTTAGAGGTGAACATCTTTTATGTATTCACGATGATTAAATAGTACCCGTATCTTAAGCAAACGCTGAGCTTCCTTCGGTCGTGAAAGCCATCATTGTTAACTGGACAGTGGTTGGGTTTTCTTTGGACTGCAGGTATACATTAATCTGTACAATAATTTGATTGCACGCGTACAAACTTGTGGAGCAGGATTCATTTACGGGTCAAACCGACTTGATAGAGTGATATCACAGGTGGAGTCTGATACATCCTCTCTGAGACAGCCTAAAGACCAGCTTGCCAGATATTGCGATGATGCCAGACATTCTTAAGGTCATCGGCGAAACATGTCTAAGTGTGAATCACCGTCGATGGACCAAGTTCAAACCTAATACAGGAAACGGAATATGTCAAATTACTAGGTAGCTAACTGTAGATGTATTGACCAAGCTGGTTGAGAATAACTAAACATAGCCGGGTGCTTAGTATTTGTGATCAGCCTGACAGGAATGTGTGCCTGTCAGATATACAGAGACGAACAAATCAAAAGCTATCAGCTGCCGGTACAACTTTTCTATTGAGTAACTAGCTCATTTCTACCTAAATTTCTTCTGTTTGTAATTCAATTACTTATTCCTCTTGGGATACCTCGAAGATTGTGACAACCAGTGGGATGTCAGCCGACTCCTTATCCATCTGGCGAGTGAATATTCACGGTAGCCGTTATCTTCGCTGAAGACGGCATTGAATCAATGAATTGTGCAGGCGCCTAAACGTCAAATACTCATGAAAATACCAGCAAATTTTCGCTGGGAATAAAAGAAAGGAAAGGTGGTATCCTACTACGCTTCTTCTGTCAATACAGCCTTAGGTGTGATAACTGAAGACCGCTAGTCTGGGCACTTCGTTTACCAGCTCAGTTGCGGTTGCAATGGCGTCAACGTAAGCAGGGCAGATCGGCACTTCCATCAGCGTATGGCGCAGCATACTCCTAAGTGGTCATCAATTGCTATCTCAAAGCGACCTGATGACTGTAACAAGCTTGAATACCCCGGCCTCATCGATCGCTAAACGTATATTAGCTAACGGTCACCTAGTTGACCCCGTCAGATAGTTCACAAATTTGTTACACAGTCTCAACCCGAAACTGTTAGCGATTAGTCAGGCCAGTCGGCCAGTTTTGTGGGCACAGAAACCGCTGACGCAATCAATCTCCTTACCGTGGAATTGACTACACTATTAGCGCGCGAATGGTGCGAGCTACGTGGTTGGGTCGTTCACTTTTTGTTGCTATGCCCAGTTTGTATAAAATTTGCTGGTTTCAAGTTGGCGATTGATGAGAGTAAATCGGAATGTTAACATCTCGCGATATATGTCTTCTCTCTGTTTTGACTAAATGGATTAAGGAAGCTCATTGTTGTAAAGTTCATTTACAAACAAAATTTGATTGATATCACGGAGCCCTGTAGAGGTTAGTAAATGGTCGATCTATGTTCACTCAGTGCTCGCTGTCAACCAGGCTTCCAATTACCCACACTGGTGACTAAATTTCCTCCGCCTGTGCCGATCCAAACCGGATCGTCCAAATGGCTTACTGACGATTCAGTTGGGAACCACCCATGCTTGACAATGGAACACCCTGGGTAATGACAACGAATGTTACCGATTCTAAGAGCTAACCAGCGTGAATCACCTATGAGACCTAAGGATTCTATGGACAACGCATCCATTGTTATATTGAATTTGCGAACAAACTATACGGAATACATCTCAGGGATTGCTTTCTAGTGGACAACCAGTTCAAGTTGTTATTATAAATATTTGCAATTAATTGTAGTATGCTAGTGAATAAATCTGCATAATAAACTCGGTATAGAATTGCTGGAGGTAAATGTAAGAAAATGTTTTCCTGTAGCTGAAACTGTTAACCAAGTTGTTCGTCTCTATGACTTATTCAAGTTTTCTGATAAAACCGGTGCCTGTTATTTCATACTTCAATAGAAAAATCTGGCCTTCATCTGAATTCGAACCAATGAAATATACATGCCCAGTAGCGGCAAGCGCTATACCAGCTTATCTATGAAGCCGAATCTGGAGCTCAGAGATTTCACAGTTTGATTCAGTTATCCACTAGTTTCACAATCCTAAGGAATCTACCAGATGATCCAAGGGAACGACTACCTTAGAAGGGTTTCTCAAACAGTTCTCGTTGGAGTACGTCGACGCCAGTATTGGGTGTGGAAACAATACTTGTAATAGGAAGTTTGGTAGGGTAATTAATTTAAAAGGTGATTGAGTCCAAATATGAAATCTCGGAGTTCTCAGAGTGGCCTCGTAGCTAATCTGGTAGGAGGCTCGTCGTATTTGAGCATGCTGTTACTGTTGCTGGTGAAGAATCCCGTCAAAACCGAGATTTTCCACTGTTAGATCTTCACTAAATTAACTAATGTGTTAAACGACTTGTCAGCTATTTTCCAATCTAATAAACTTTCGAAATCGTTTAGGTAGTACACAGAATCTTGATAGATTTCCATGTGTTATAACTGGATGATACTACGGATCATAAGGTATATCACAGATTATAGACTTTCAGTAACATTGCAACTTTCAACTGCAGACGGTGCAAGTGGATGGCTGAGATTTTCCTGTTTTATGACACTTGTTTCAGAATTATCCATCTTTAGACGTATGATAAAGAAACGGCACACAAAGTCGATTGTCGTATACATAGTAATACCTGCTTATTCATTTAATTTCTATTTTACAGTACTTAGAACTCCGCTTTGGGAAAGCTGTACGGTGGACAACTTCCCTTGTGTACTGTTTCCAAATGGTGAGATTTTAATTTGTTTTGCGAGACTCATCAGTCTTGAAGTGTATACTGAACGATCAGATTGATGAGTATGAATGAAATGACAAATCATACCTCATTTCCTTCAATGCTAATGTACATTTTCACTCTTGGGGTAGCACACTTGCATCTGGTAGTGGCGCTAATCACGAGGATCTAAAATATTTACCTTAATAGTGCATACGAAATTATAGGGCACTGAAGTGTGTGATCCACAAATTAATAGCTCATAACGAACGTTTCGTTCATACTAGTAGTGATAAGCAACAGGATCAATTGTAATCGTGATACACATTGGGGATTATTGACTGAGGTTACGTTTGTTAATTGTGATGTATTGTAATATGGGTTTCGAACTAAACCAATATTCCACGCCTCATTTCACTAATTCCATACAGATTACTGACGAGTGGTCAGGGATTTCGTTAGTTACTAGTTGAACATCACTCAAAAAGATTTTCCAACCAACCTCATTCAAAAAGAAGCACTAGACACCACCATTTTCCATACTGGTTACTGTTTTAGGCATAAGAATGTATATTTCGTGTAAACGCCTTTCGTTTTAGTGCAGTAGAATTTCTCCATTGTATTTTCAGGCCGTGGAAGTGGTTTACGATTGGTCTAGTAGATTCATAGTTTGCGGACTTTTTGATTGCGACTGCACGCATTGGCTACTGCGATAGGGCGATGTCCGAGGGAACACTTGAGTTGTGAACGCCGTCATGTGGTCCAATCGGGGTATAGAGTCTTGCTCAGAGTAGACAGAGAGTACGAACGAATGAATGTCGTCAATCATCCTGTGACCTACAACACGGGTGCAGTCAAGTGGTTTCGTAACACGTTTTAGTGTGTCGGAATAAGCCATGGGTGACAGACGCAAATACAGCCGCATCAGTTCCGATATGCATAGGCGCATTAATGAAGCTTTCGAAAGAGGCGCATGGTAGCTCGCCTAAATGGAGTCAATTGCAAGACCGCGTATAAATGGTTCTATGTCGATTGCATCATTTACCAGGCAAAACTCCGAAGAGGGCATACATGTAAAAGTTTAATCAATCGGAAGTCGACATGATACTGGTATGAATCTCCACGAACCCGACAGTGACTCGCATTTTTAAAAATGCGTGCAAAATCGCAGTTTGCGGAAAAGTATCAACAATCACTATCAGTCGATATTTGAATGGGCGGTTCATCAATGTAAAAAAGCTGTGCCAAACTCCCGTCATCATGCACATCAATGAGAACCGGGCGATACGACGACATTTTGTTTATCGATTTTTAGAGTGTTATGCGAGCTGCAAGACTTATTGCTGGAGAGATGAGACGGACTTCAACTTGTTTTGCAAAAGATCGATGGGACGTTCTTTGAAGGAAACAAAGGTATGCATTTCTGTCACCAGCAGCAGAGGCCGGAGCTTACATATGATCTGAGCAATGACAGAAAGTTCTATTAGACGTACGCGGTGCAAAAAGGTGCCTACAACAGTAGTGACTGTAGACAATGGTTCCGTGCTCTGATGAATAAACTGAAGATCGGCACAGCTATGTCAAAAATAGTGATGAGTTATGATAATGCCCCTTGCCATACTGATTTCGAATGCATCTTTTAGGAAGATGCGTATCGAGGAGGGCAGCTATTGCGATTAGCACCATATTCACCTATGGTGAACCCCACTGAGAACGTCTGGAGCATAGTGGAGACGAAGGTGAAGCAGTAGTTGCGGCTGCATTATGATGCACTGACAGGTGGTGATCCTGATCATGTAGTGAACCAGTAGCAATGGCGTATGCGTATTCTGGAACAGGTAATCCATCCTGCTATGTAGGACGTTACGAGAGTACAGTGTGCCAATGTTGTCCGGCACACTGAACGATTCTGCGTGCAAGCGATGGACGATGAAGATACGGGAATACTGCCATAAATGTCTAGTCTATCTGTGAATGACGTCTTCGTCACTTTATCGGAGGATAAACATTTGAATAATCTAAGACAGATGTGCAAAATCGCGAAGCACATGAACGAAACTTCTTTTTGAAAGAGACTGACTAAACAGTCTTTTTGAATGTGAAGGCCTTGAACAAATGTGAGTGAGTGTCAACATGAAATTAATTCCAAATACACTGTTAACTTAATGGAAGCGGATAATGAAGTGTGGAATAGATTTTTTTAAACTGGACCACAGTTACTAGAAAGAAGAGAGGAGTTAAGGCGGTTTAGTCATCTTTCAAAAGTGAACAGTTAGCAACATTCACTTATTAGCCATGTTAGATGCCCGAAGCCGCTTATGCGCATCCGTCACAATGAGCTACTTGTATGGTATTTTCTGTGCTCAAATTCATGCATCTCGTAATGCGCGTAAACGTATATGCGGAAGAAGAGAAATTGCGAGTTTATGACATTATATCGCAATCTGGAAAAACAGAATAACTCATTGGTAGACCAACGTTAACCCTATTTCTAATAGAAACAAGGTTATAAATCGTGCAAAGACCGACTGTGTGTTACAGTGACAAAGGTGTATCAATAACAAAGTTAGTTAGAGTCAAAGTGCAACGTGGAATTCAATAGATTGCTCATTGTGGAAAGATTGGGAGCAGGACTGTATTGAGCAGACAGCCTTATGTACCCTCAACACAATCCCATAAATCTCATAAGTCATTTTTTTAAAAAGTTACTTTCGTTGATTCTCACCAGGCTTTTACAAGTACATACAGTGTGTACCCATTATAGGTGAAAGCTAGGACAAGTCATGTAGGCCATCAGAAATCACATACATGGAACGGAGCATGGTCTAACGCAGGTGGGGGAGAATGTTGGTGAATTCGTGAGTGTCATATTTGTCAACCATGAGGCATGTTCATCGGTGTCCAGAGTTAACACTTTCTTAGGTTTCAAGTAAAAAAGCCGTAAAGTTTGGAAGAATTGTTTTGCGCTCACAAACCTGTGTTGTACAATCTGACTGTAATAGCTGCTGTATATTGCTAACAGTCGTACTACAACAACTTTGAAGTGGG
Source organism: Paragonimus skrjabini miyazakii (assembly GCA_014338405.1). Taxonomy (NCBI): domain Eukaryota; kingdom Metazoa; phylum Platyhelminthes; class Trematoda; order Plagiorchiida; family Troglotrematidae; genus Paragonimus; species Paragonimus skrjabini miyazakii. The sequence goes on from JTDE01001125.1 coordinate 138,565, forward strand.
CTTGAGAGATCTCGTAAATGATTCATAATACTTCGTCTGATTTTATTTTAGGATTATTGTTAAATAGGTTGCAATCAGTCTGTTTTCTCTAGTAAATCAATTAAAAATCCTTTATCCGGTCTGCAACTTCCTTATGACGTCTACATGTTCCGGATTCCGTAGACTGCAGTTCGGTAACAGGTTGTTCACATGTAGTTCATATAACTGTAAGAGCGTGATAAGAATTATCGAAAACGGTTGCGTGCACGGTTTAGTCTTATGGACGTCTTACGTCCGTGACAAGCAGGTAGCCGGGTCGTGTGATTTTATGATGACACTGCGTTGCCTGTGTTCAACATGTTCGTCGCCTCATATTTGTCGATTTGACGTGTGTTCGTGATTTACAGGTATGGGACAGCCAGCACGTCCGTGTCTACACCTGCTTCAGCCCCGAATGACCACATTTTCGTAACCGACGATAGGGATAGAAGTCTTGCCTACCAAAAGCTTCAATTCACCCTCCCCCCCGGAGTTGTTGCTCATTATAGGTAGTTGTTGACAGTCTTGTCACTTTGCAAGATATGCAGAGCCAAAGTTGGCTGAACTGTACCGTTTATTTTGCGCCTATTCGGACACAGGAATGTCGTAGTATGTCTTTCTGGGTCTCATCCGTCCGTCGAGTCCCATGCCGTCTAGTTGTAGAAACGTGAGTATGCAGTCAGTTACAGTGGTAGAACCGAGCGTCCATTACAGAACATAATTAGTGAGCATGCTGAGTTGAGTTGAACGCCAGGTTAGGCAACCGATCGATGCTACGCCTTTCGCCAGCGCCACCGAACCGCCACCTTCATTCGAACCCACAAGTAGGTTGCCTCAGTCATTGTCCAACACTGGTTGATGAGGCACCATCAGGCGGACACGTCCAGAGAATTCAAGGTTGTCTACACGACCATCAACATAGGCGTCTTAGATATGTCGAGTTGGTTGCCATCAGAAGAAACAGAGTCGTACTGTGCATTCAAAAGCAGCAGTTCATGTCCATCTCTTTGCCTTGGCAATGATGAGGTTATGCAACAACAGACGATTGACATTTCACTGTTATCTGCTATGAGGTTTGGTTTTGATATGATAAAATTCAGTAGTTTGTAATGTACACTCATAAAGACTTAGCGACATCTGCTGTGGTGTAAATCGTGCTGGATAGTGTTTCCGATTTCAATTTTCCAAGTCATCACTGGTAAAGATTGCTTCACGTATACACACACATATATATATATTACCCGAATTTATCTAGCAATAATTACTCCCACTTCTGTCACGTGAATCCAAAATATCACCGTCAACTTGATTTCTTTTCACAACGCAGATCGTTTACATTGCACTGGCCTTGTATGCGCCTGCACTGGCATTCAGTCAAGGTTAGTTGTTATTGTGTAACTCTGCACACTTCCACACAAATTCCTTACAGTTGTCTACTAACCAAGAAATTGCTATGTTTGGGGATCTTTACGCCACTTATTCGTATATTATTATTATTATTATTATTATTATTATTATTATTATTGATCTCATGTGTCTTATCGCCACCTTGAGTATTTGGTTGTGAATTATTGATATCATATCGAGCTTGGTAATCTTTTTTTAGGATTCTTACGTCCGGTGCATTGTAGTCTTCAGAAAACGGTCGAAAGCCTAGTATGTTCAGAGATTGCATTCGTCTGTAATAGAACGTAAACGTTTTATTGTCCAAAGAGAATTTAAATTTGTTTTACCAGTGCTCAGTGGGAATGTTTTAACACGTGATCTATAGCACTATTCAATAAGCGTTGGAGGTTTCTTTTGATGAAAACGCAGTTTTAAATTGGTTACAATTTGTGTTCAAAATGTTGGGGTTCCCTTAAGTATGCTGGAAATTGGTTCAGCTGCCAAAACTATGGAACTTGAAGTCAGGAGTTGGACATTTACTGTATCTTGGTTATGTCACTTGTTAAATGAACGGTTATAAAGTCAAGCAATGCACATTCGGGATGTATCGTGAAGATAGGTGGAATATGCAGCGCGGCATGGACGTACTAACAAGTAGTCTGAAATTCGTGTATTAGTTATTGTAGCACGATTCGCTTTGGCTGATGACGGCTGAAGACTGTGATAAAGACGCACCAGCGGAAGCATGCTTTTGATTTAATGACCTGTTCCGTTTATTCCCTTACATGTCATTTTTTTCATTCGCTCTGCATTCTGACATAATCCATTCTAAGTAAGTGGTGTCCACCTCCAGCATGTAGTACCCAGTAGACCACAGCATCTCTTACCGTTTAGCCTAACGCAGGAAAGATATCCAGTAAAAGACATTATAAGTCTGATAGTAACAGTTTTCCACGCATTCATCCATTCGAGTGACAAATCGATAATTGTAGACGCGCAGCCGTAAGTGTTGGATTTCGCCACTTTGACTCCCAGCTGGATTTCAACTTGTAAATTAGTCAGTCGCATGTGACAGAGTACATATCAGCGAGCATAATATGCGCGTAATGTTGGTGCGTCATGGGCTTATCCACTCAGTGTTTTACATGACCGGCTACAATCTCATGTGTCAAACACCGAAGCACCCCATACGTTTCCAGCAGGCAAATCGTCGAAGTTATGTAACCCACGTCAAATGTGTGAATATCACACACATTATAAGCAAAAGGAAGCGCAACGGTTAAGGAAACGAAAATCACATTAATTAGGTAGAAGAATGTGGAAAATGAAGGCATAATGGAGATGAGAAAAGTCTACAGGGACAAACTACCAGAAATCTGTAGGTTGCAGTGTATCGACTCACATTCACCTCCAACATGTCTGTCCTGACCCAGCGTTTTTCAGAACAGCAGTCCAGACAATGCTAAAATACTTAGGGTTTGAATATATATCGGTTACTCATACTGAGGTCTCACACTGAGTGACAGGCACAGACAATTAGGATTTGCACAGATTATTTGATACAACGCGCTTGGCCTCCTGTATAAGCGACTCAGCTCGTGGTATTGACCGAACGGTGCAGACTAGAACTACAAAGAAACCCTGATCCTAAGTGCACCATGATATCGCGTGCGCTGCGAGTTAGTGTTCATGCCGTAGTTCACTTCTACGAACTAATGACGTTGTATCAAGTCAGCCACAAAAGATATCAGAACTTGTTTAGAATGGATCTTAACTGAAGCAGATGCAGAAGCCTGCTGTCGCCGTATGGGATCAAACTTTGTTATGCATGGTGTTCCTGTTTTAAACGAGCCTGATTTCGTTAGTTAAACAGTACATGCTCTAGACCGGTAGCACTATCTCATCAGCCTGTAATATTGCTGA
>JTDE01001125.1:142341-170552 GCA_014338405.1 Paragonimus skrjabini miyazakii
CACTCAAACCGCTGGTTAGAGACGCTATCCGATGGCGGACCTGTGTCCATACCATTTCTAATTCTTCCTGTTAGTCTTCTCTCATTAATTCTCAGCCTCCTCAGTAACTTTTTCTTCTAGGATATTCTACGTCACTGTTGAGGTGAGCGGCGGCCCGAGCCACAGTACCTTTTGGTCAGGCTCATGGCTGTTATTATTATTATGATGATGATGATGAGACCAGTGGATATTCCTAACTTCACGCGCTTGTATCTTTGGTCTTGTATTCAATGGTATAAATCGTCCGCCCATGTCAACGTATCTAGCCCAGATAACCACGTATCCATTACTGATACTAACATTCCTAGAAGAACAAGTGCGTGCAACTTGGCACGCAGCCGGTTGACAGTTATTTATCTGCATCATGCGCCATTCTAACGGACGAAGAAAAGTCACATCTGAGTGGGGACAACTAGTTGTTATCACAAACTAAATGCAACTGCTTTTTAGATTGCGCCAAATAACGCTCCCGGAAAGGCTTAATTCAGTCCAGAATTTCGAAGAAAAGCCTACTCGCGATCATTACAGTACTGGATGGTGGCTTCAAAGTACAGTACATTGCACTTACTCAGCCATTCTCATCCGATGAATCTACTGAAGTAAATTTATTTGTCATGTCTATCGTAGACAGGAGAACTGTCTCCTGATGTTGTTTCTATACCACCAAGACTCCAATCTTTAACAAAGTGGACAAGCTTCGAGACCTCAGTTACCGATTAAACTCATTTATCACAAGCATTACGGACATTTTTGGAGGAAGGCGAATAGCCCATCCCTGTTATAACAGTGTTTTTGACTAGTACCTAATGAGTATGTCATATTGCACAATTGTACCATGTTTACCATCAGAAGAGGTCGATTTTGCTATCAACACAATCTTGTTAAAAAAAAGAAGCTGAATCCCTAACTGTTTTATAACCAAGTTTCAGCACACTCAAAGAATAAGGTTGATATGCTGCCATTTCACACCTGTAGTGCATTTATCAGTGCAGGTGCAGACGCGGTCAAAAGTCTGAGTAAACAGCAAATAAATGTGCTTAACTACAAGATACAAGCGACTGTTGAACACACAGTGAGCGACTTGACCGAAATACCTTGAAGTTCAGCATCTCAAATCGAAATTAAATTAATGAACCAACTAACTTACACGCAACCCGGTCCACACGTAGTATCCCCTGTCACCTTAGAAAGACACGCCACGGAATTAGCAGCACCAGTTGACGTACTTCTCAAGCGCTTTTTGTCGACTTGTAATTTACCGAAAGCCTGAAAGTAATTCATAGTCACGCCTGTCTTCAAGGTAGATGCACGGTGGATTGAGCAATCTATCGACCAGCCACACTGCCTCCAGCGACCTTGAGTCTAATATAGGTTTTGCCAGATAACTACTTCCGAGACAAGTTGCAAACATCAAGCGTATCAACAAGAAGCGTGGCTTTCGTGAAGGCTGTTCTGACGTGAAGAATCTGCTGATCGTTCCTGACATTTGGACGGAAGCTCTCGACGCACAGTTGTCCACTGATACGAATTGCCTTGGCTACGGGAACTTCAAACAGATGAGCAGTGATCCACATATGCTAGAGATTATTTTACTCAACTTAGGTTCAGCATCAAGGTGAACAAATAGTTATTGGAACGGTTGCTTACCAAAGGCGTCTATTAGTAGGGATCCTTTTCAGAACCCTTGTTGTTCATTCTTTTCGTTCTTGAACAATCAACACATTCAAATTGCCGGTGTTGTTCTACACTGATGACAAAACTCTGGTGAGTTCTAAAGTGTTTGGAAATTGTGATAGCTACACATAAGTAGTTGAATTGTTTAACCCAGTGATCCACAAGAAATAACTTGCTGTTAACTGTCAACAAGTGCAATCATAAACATTCGTGGAACAGATTGTGCTGACCACCATGTCGCCGACATAATGTCACCCTTATTAGTATGCAACGAGAACTAGGGACCTTGGTGACAAACAGTTTGCGGCTAAAAGACGTAATTAACCTTGAATATCTCAGGAATAAATTGTGAAACATTTCACTCTGAAGTATTTTCCACCATGTTCACCAATGTTGTCCACTGTCATCAACACTACTATTTTCAGCTTTTAGCCATACCCGTGGGTACAGTGTGATGTGCAACCGTTGGTTATGACAGCAATGAACGAGGTTTTAGAACAATACTTAAGTACGAGAAAAAAGAAGAAAAGAAAATGAACGAACGAAACATTAGAGTTTCACGGAACCGAATAGTCAACAAGTTTGTTGATATAGGCTCGCCACTGACTGCGTCATAAGACCATGTCAGAGAGTGTTTCCAACCAACAACGCAGATAGTCGCGAACTCTCCAACCAGATAGATCAAATCTATCAGCCTCACACAACGGAACGGTGAAGACTTTCGCAGCCCGTGGCCACTTCGTCTCCCGGCTGCTTTGCGATTATTTTCACTCAGGAATTTTGATGTTCAGATGTCTGTCGCACTGTATGATCGATACATAGATGACCAAGCCAAAAACCTACCTGTACTTCTGTTACATGATTCTCCCTTCGTTCAAGAAGTCGCCGCAGTATGAGACCATTGGATAGCTTGGGTCGTGATAGAGAGAAGGCTAACACTTCTGTGGCTTTTACTTGATATCCTGTCACCTTCTTTGAAACTGAAAAGGTCTGTAAATAAACACCGTTTATGAGGCGCATCTTCAATCTCTTATATGAAGCGGAGGGATGTGGTTGATTCAGACAGCAGTCTCTCATCACCATCCGTGGAAATTGTTAGAGACGGAAAGTCCGGATCTGGAGCTTTATTATGTTTCAATAGTTTAAGCAATACAGTTACTTCATTTTTCGATGTGGCAACAAATTACCATACAACTTTCGCCAGCAATGATTCAATGAGCTGGCTTGGGTAAACTGGACTGTTTCTCGAAGTTCTCGATCCATTTGTCAAATTTTCGTAACAGACCATAAATTAAACAGGCATTCTTTTCACATACAGTCTTGCTAAACTTTTGCCGACAATCATTGTAAACATTAATCAGCAAAAATAGCACCCAGTTTTTCCCCCATAAATGTACTGACCAGTGTATTACATGTGTTACTGGCTATTCATCAACCTGCCACCCGACCACACTGATGACGTAAAGAAGCTTTCGAAGACTAAGTTTAACTGCGCATTCCACGAGTTTTTGAACATCGAATTTTGACTTCTTTTCATCTTTAGGGGAAGGGATGATTTGTCTGTTTCGTTTACAATGAGTTTACTTGCATATGCTCTCTGCTGACGACAATTGTGGGAACGCATGAAACAGATGTCCTTCGAAACGTAATACCCTTACATTGGATTGATGGGAGGAGTTAATCCAGGAATTGCGTTAATTTGCATAGTACTATTTTGGTCCAACATAGATTGTTGTTATCACTTTACCGTACTCTATTCGCACTATGAATCTGGTCAGTAGTGCGAAGATTTTTCTAGATTACTTATATATTGGTAACGGTATTCTTCACCAATTCCCGTGCCGGTAACGTTCATTATATTCTTATTTTTTTCATTTGATAATTCACTCATATTTACAAACTGTAGGCAATTAACTTTGTCAACACTGAGTTTTCTCTTCTCTAACTCAAATTCCATTACATTGTCTTTAAAGCATACATCCTGGTCTTATTTAAGATTACATGTAAAAAACGGACAATTACTTAACTTATTCAGTACTAACTTTTTACTAGTCTACAAGTCTCATTAGCTACTTTTTTACACCGAGACTCACCAAAAACGTTTAGCTCCCACATTATCCTATTAATTACCAGAGGGTAGTAACGCTGAGCATTCTGAGTGTTATTGTTTTCTCCGGTTTTTATAACTTTGAAACGAAATTTTAGCCTCGTGATGTATGACCATTTAAATGAGGTGGGAACACAGATTTCCATCCATTAAATGTCCGTCATAGTTAAAGCGAAGCTTACTTTACAACAAACACTGAGTAGTGCAGATTATCAAGTTCCATTAATCCCATCGTAGTAGTATCAATAGTGACATCAATCCCGGGTCATTTGGAGTACAGTAATCTGTTCGATCGACGGGTCTTTCCAAGTGTCCAGCCAGATTGAATATACATGAACTCATCGGATTTCTTACAGATTATATCAGTTGAAAAACAAGGTATGAGTATAACTACTGTTTACGTTATCTTTCAGTGAGTGGACTTCCAATTTGGGTATCTGTCCTTTCAACTGGGTTGGTCACTACATTCTACACAGCCTTGGTAAGTTTCTGCCTAAGGCATGATTGCTGAACCACGTTTATTGCCGTATTTCGAGAGAGGTGGGAATTAGTCAGGGGTTGAAAACAAAAAAACGGCGCAATATTTGTCGAATCTTACACGAACAGACGTTTTTTTTAACGGAAAGTTGTGTTTTATGCTGCCTATTGCTATCCAGTTTGATGGTTTGTTGAACACACTCCCGTTACCATAGGCAAAAATGGTCATTCGTTCGTCTATTGTTTGGTGAAAACACCTACTCACTTCTGCCTCTAGGCTCATACCTGAGCGTAAAATCTACGAACAAATATCCACTTGGCTCATTTGCGTCATTCTAGCAATAAGCCCCTTGATATGAATCAAAATTGTTTATTTCGCGATTTACGTCTGGCAGACAGTCGGAAAACAAATTTCGTTGCAAAGACAGGTGGCAAGGTATGCGTTGATCGCTGTCAAAGAGATATACACCTGGATTTAGGCTTCACCCTAGTTATATTTGTAGAAGGACATAAAAGTCGGCAACTAAACCAGAAGGTGAACATCCATGCAAATGATTTTTGAATAAGTTCTTAGAAATGTCATTTAATCACAGCGGATGTTCTTCTTTATTATCAGTGGCAACTTAACGTCAGAAGTTAATTCTGATGCCTAATTGTCAAGTAAACATGAGAAGCAGAATATGCTCTAGTCTAACGATGACATGGGAAGGAGGGGTGACACCTGATTATAGAGACTGTCTTATATAAAACTGAAAATTCATTGTCAAAATCCTTACCTCTGCGAGTCAGTTTCTATCCAGCCTTATTACCCCTCCTAGTTTATAGCAGTTAGTTTGCGGGTAACTCGTGTACAAGCTGAAGACACAATTTAATGAAACCCATTTAAACTAGATGCTCAAAGTTACCAGTGACACAATCTTTGTTTCACGCAGATCCTAACCGGTGGGGTTGTCGTTTAGTATCTTCAGTATATGGCTCAACTATCCAAGTCAATGAACCAACAAGGACTAATCATTCGAAATGAACTAATAGTCGGCACTGATTATCCTCTTCGGACTCAACGATAAAACTATGCGAAGCGTGTGACTAAACACAGGAATCAACGATAGACAATTTGAAGATGGTTTACCGCTTCCACCCTGAGCTTCGACGTTTCGCTACCATTAGTCATTCGCTACCATTACTCACATTGTCACTCTGTATACGCATCTACTGAGTTTCAGATGAACACCTCTGACTTCATTAATAACGTAGATTAAAGAGCACCACCTTGAAATTGGGGATACGAGCCACTATTTCGGCTTCTGCAACAAAACTCCTGCTTTTTAATTGTTCTACCTGCTAGGTGACCTGGAGAAAATCATTGTCCCAAATACAATCTACATAACAACAAGTGAAGAACACGTGTTTTGCAGCTATACGTTAACTATATATCTGTTCTCCTACAGGGTGGCATTCGAGCGGTGGTGTGGACGGATGTGGTTCAGTTGGTTTTTCTTACTACGGGTTTGCTTACTGTCGTTTCAGTTGGTGTGGTCAGAGTGGGCGGAATGGAGCAGTTGTGGAGGGTTGCCTACGAAGGCTTGCGTGTGCAATCGTTTGAGTAAGTAAATCACTGTGTTTTACATTTGGTCTCGCGTGTTGTTGATCGTTCAGCAAGCTGATCGGGTTCGCACCGCTGCCCGCAAGATAGTTCTTCCTCCACCGGTACTAACTACAAGAATATAAGTAGCCTAATTCTCTTCTCCTTAGAACTATAAACCAAGTCCCAACTTTGTTCATTGTAAGTGATTTTGGAAAAACAATAACAGTTCCGTTCAATTTGTTCATCTTACTCCATATGTTTTTAAATAATGTCGCGGCGATTCTTTCTAAGTTTCACTTCCTCATTTTAGTGTTGACCCAAATCCGTTCAAACGACATACTATCTGGACATTGATGATTGGTGGTGCAGGAATGGTGTTGAGCATTTACGCCACGAACCAGACACAAGTTCAGCGTTATTTGGCTTGTCGGGATTTGCGGACTGCTCAACTGTAAGCATTGCACATTGAAATCACTAACACTGTGCAATTATCCAACTTGTTGATATATAGTTTATTTCTGGTAAACGCTTATCTTCACAAGTTATAGAAATATAGCGGTTGTGTCGCAATTTGGAAAAGATAAAATCTTGAAACTGTGATCTTATCATAAGATTTCATCATCATCATCATCATCACCATTTCGAACTTTAAGCCTTATCCGTGAATACTGTGGCAGTGATTGCACTATTTCATTAAAGTAGACAACGAAGTGGTAATGCGTTGAATATATACAAAAATATAGTGAAGAAAAAAATAAGAAAACGTAAACGTAAAACGAAAACGGTTAAGATTCACCGAACGCAAACGGAACAGGTTTCGTAACTGTCGAGCCGGCGATGGAAAAACAGACTACCGCAGGTCAAAAAATTTCAGTAAGCCGTTATAGTAAATAGTGGGTAGTGTTGCTTTACACTATACTCACTACTTATCACATGAAATTATTTGGAGTGCTTGTAGTAGATTTCCATTAGCAAAGTGTGAAGTTTCGGTAGAAAGATTTGTTAGACCATATCTGCCTTTTGGTTTCCTAATGGAAGTTTGATAGTTACTAACATCAGCAGCAGATACCCGTTTTTACAATTCGGTCCTTATACCGTTTGTTTATTAACAATGACAATCCGAGGCATGCAGTTTATCTTCACGATGAAGATAGGACCATAGAGTACAACAGTTAGTTGCTCAGCCATAAGCGCTACGCGGATGTTCGGATGAATGTTATATCAATGGAAAACATGTTACTGGTTGGAATCGCGTTCACTCTGTTTCTGCCTGATGAATTCAAACAAGTCGATAGTATTTGAGGATATACACTACTCACGAGCTCTAACAAAGGCGAACCTTGGGCACGGTGCTTCTTTTTGGAAGGGACTGACTAAAACGATGGTAAGAATGCGACACTTGTGAATAATTACGTGTGAATAAGTTTCAAAAAGGTGCTGGAAAATCTGAGACATATTTGTACTCAAAATCACTACATCCCTGTTTTACATCTGTTCTATTGAATATCACTTTAGTCTATACCGCCCGTATAATAAATTTTCCCGGATGATTCTTATTGATGTTTGACAGCTACGTGGAAACTCGAATGCTATCTTATTCTATCCCTTGTATTTTAACGACTTTTGTTGTATAAAGGCTACGTAATAAAAAATCGATAACCTCATGATAAAAAATAGATGCATGTGCCAGGTGATTTAAGTTTGCCGTAAGTAATCGAGACAAATCTCACAGATTTTGGTGCATGACTCGTTGAACATCAAACCGTGTTTTGCTTTGCGATTGACAGATCCATTCTGCTAAACATCCCATTAAACGCACTGTTCCTCTTCGTTCAACTGATGGCGGGCCTCGTTAGCTACGTATATTTTGCCGGCTGTGATCCGATTTCCTCTGGAAGTGTTAGTAAATCCGATCAGATATTGCCTTACATCGTCATGGTTTTGTTCGACGGCATCCCGGTGATTCGAGGTCTGTTCTTGTCCGTCATTTTTGCAGCTGCAATCAGGTTGGTCCATTACTGCTCGATTTACTTTATTTCGTCTCAAACTTTTTGCTACCACCGAGTTTTGCAACTTCAATAAAATCATCGTTATATTTGAATTAATAGACCAGCCATATCTGCGCATGAGCCTGCCAGAATTTTTGAGGTTAGACCATAGCAAGTGGTCATTGGGCGGAATTGAACTTGGACATGCTGTTTGATGAAGTCCTGAAGCAGATTGATGGCGAGTTCTGTTCCTTCTTCTATGCGCCTATTTCATTACAAATAATTTAAACGGTACCATTCATCATTACTGTGTATAACTATACATATTGCAATAGTACTGCTATTCCTATGTTTGTGTTCGGCTTCTAGGTTGACGTGATCATACTTTGGATTTAGTCATGTAGTAAAATGTTTGAAATTTATACTGTTTAGACTAGAATCAATCGGAAGAGTTTACAATCATCTGAATACAGTACATAATCAAGACGGATTGCGCTTCAAACCAGCAATTTCAACAATCGAGAATACCAAAATTTAGTGTCCAGATTGAACTAGATTATAAAAGCAACTTGCAACCTTTTACAGGTAGCCCAATGGAGCTTGATTTTTAAACAACGCTAATAACAATGCTAAACATAAAGTTTACTGTTTACCCCGACCATCCCAACTCAGCATTCACTTAAAGGGTAATTGATTTAGCGAACTGCAGCTTCGGTGTCTAACGGTTTCAGTTTTGATAGTGCTAGTTCTAACTTATATTCCCGGATAAAATGCAAGCTTATTGCATTTGCGCGCGGCTGTTTCTACGTTACTTTGAACGCATCGTACGCTGGTGACTTACCAGTTTTGCAATATGACTAATGTAATAAAACCAAATATAATTATGTTTAACCTTCAACCTGTTTTTTACCCAGCACTGTTTCCTCTGGCGTAAACAGCCTAGCGACTGTACTCTTGGAAGATATTTTCAGACCTTTGCTACTGTTTGTGAGAAAACGAGACATTTCGGAACGTAAAAGGTCGCTTCTGGCTGTGATATTCTGTAAGTGACCGTTTATAAAAAATTCCCAGTGTAAATAATGTTTTTGTATACCTATCCTTAGAACTGATTGAGAAGGCAACCTTAAAGCTGTTGAATTTTTATTCTTCGTGCAACGCAACGAAATCTGTTCGTTTATTTCTAGACAGCGTTTTTAAAACAGTACAAGCTAGTAGTCGTCTTCCATGGTTACTTTTGATGATTAACTGGTTACTTATCTGTGCTGAACTTCATGACGTTTGTTTAATAACCTAGACTATTAATCATCCATTTGTGAATGTTCTAGGGTTGCGTCTTTGTGCTTTACTCATCTTAGCTGCCTTGTAGTCAAGAGAGCAGATAGGACAATGCTCGATAGCAAGCTGCAATGAAGAAGCCGGGCCGATGCAAAATAAATTACATCTGTCACTTTTACAATACAGTACCACAAAGAACACCAATTTGTACGATTTCCAAAACGAACAACCGAATCTTCCGGGAAGGGGCTTAAGCAACAAGTGGGGCATTTTCTATAAAGTGTTTCTTGCGAACGGAACAGTTAGCATTCTGCGAGTAACTTGTGAACAACTGGTGTGAAGGGAATGGCGAGCGAGAACGTGATTACAAGTCACAGCATCACCGTCCTAAAAACTCATGTTTGTGCAAAATCTCTGGAAATTTTTGAATGGCTGCAAGTAAATTTTTCATGCGATCGGCTATACATTTAAACCTATCATGACAATACAAGATTCTAAGAACACTCACTTTTTGTGCCACCTTCAATGTGTTTTTTCAATCAGCGATCGTTGTCGGTCTGTGCACAATCGGCATGTCTTTTGTTTTCATGGTGATGGGTCCGCGGGTACTACAGTTTTCTTTCAGCCTGTTTGGTGCAGTGGGTGGTCCGATCTTGGCGGTTTTCACTCTTGGTATGGTTATACCATGCGTCAATTGGCAAGTAAGTCTTACTGTCGAACATATGTTCGTTTGAGACTCATATGCAACATTACGTTTCCGCCGCTGAAGTTACAAAGCTGCTTCGGAATAGGTAGCATCCGATGTCGATAATCTCATGGCTGCTGTATTTTCAGTGGACACGTTTTCTGTTCAGATAAGTCGAATGAAGTAAAGTGTACATACACATTCGCAAACAACCGTTGTCGCCTTTTGTTTTTGCAAATTTACAATAACAGTTTGATCTAAACTCTCCACTCAAGCGGCTTTGTACACAACAAAAACGGTCTGACCAGCAAAATTTTCGGTCTATCTCTTGGAGGTATCTTCAAAACTAGGTACATTTTACTTCAGTTGTGTAATAAAGTCGCAGGTTAATGCGCTGCGCAGTTTGTAGGTAAAACCCTGGGAACAACTACGGGAATTGCACGAGATTCAATTGGCGATCGTGTTTGTATTGTTACGTTCCACGTTTGATAGAGGAATTTTTAGTCATGTCAGGTAGCCGCACTTACGGACACATTTTTCTTGCAAACGGGAAGGACAACCCGATATAAATGTATACCTCATGATAGAATTTTTTCCACGTTAGGAGCTTGCGTGTTATCCATTTGGTACAGTAGCACGTTAGATTAAGGTTGTGACATGAACACTGGTCTTAGTTGTGGTTGAGCCCGTGCCAGTCCACGCCAGTGAATCCTGCCATGCTGAGGTCCAGCCTCCATGAACCCTAAAAAACCCTAATCACAGTGTTTGTGGTAGTGATGGCCCGAACGGAAATCACATCACGTTACGGCTACCCCCGTCGGGTAAGTTCTGTGACATTTTGTGGAGGCGTGATTACAATGTTGAAGGCGCTCAAAACTTTGTGCCTAGAAATCTTCATTTCGGGGGATAACACCTGTCCGGAACCACACTGTACATATTGTCTGACTTTAAAGATGTACAATTCTTAGTCGACGTTTCGAAAATGCATAAGCACTTTTTATTGTCAACATTGACAGTTAATTTGCAGTCACTCTTCTCTTTACAATGATTTAACAATGAGTTTAGCAATGAGTTTACAATGGTTGAACAACTGAGTGTGCAGTTTACTTACGATACAATTCACCTGAATTATGAGGGCTTCTGTGACCGACTGTATGAATGTCGCTCAGTTTGTAAACTTTGGGCTTCTGATCTACTTGTTAATAGACAGAATGATACGTGTCAAGATGCAGTGCAAATTATCATTAGGTGTGTAACAAGATGTGATCGGTTCTTATTTGTCATTTGACATCTTACCCTTTCTAATCACAACTACCCAACTATTCATACTTTCCCAGGGTGCATTGGCCGGCCTACTCTGCAGCCTAGCTGTCGGATTAGGATTAACTGTTGGTGGAATTCTTTATCCAGGCACCAGTGGCAGGTTACCGTTGTCCACGGAAAATTGTACTGCTGGTTTCAATTCCTCGATTGTGTCTATAGCCAAAACTATTGACCCATCGTGGAGCATTTTTCATCTCTCCTACCTTTATTACACGCTTGTGTGTGTATGCACAGCAATCGTGATTGCCATACCATTCAGCGCGATTTTCAGTGAGTTTTTTTTGCTTGAGGTTTATGCAACTGATTACTTAATTGGCGCATGCGAATTTTCTTATGGTTGACTTATTATCTCATCGAGAGTTGATGGAGAGTCTCATCGTTGTTCAATGTGATAAGCTGACAAAACTTTCAACACTGAACCACATCGAACCATTTTTCTAGCCGCCACCACGACGACGTCCATAATTACTAGGCCTAAATGTGTGAATTGAGCGACCGCTCCAACCGGATACCCTGACCATGTTGTCAGGTTTCCTTGTTATTCGAAGCCTAAGTACCTCACAACCTTTACATCCATCCATCTCAGTCTATCGAGAAGGAAGCGGTTGAGTGAAGATAATCCACTTTACGGGGTCTCGTATTGCACACCTAACTGCCTTTGGGAGTTCAGTTGGTGATACGTACCAGCAAAAATGTGTACAGGATAAAGATTATATTCAAGAAACAACTCTGTTTTCCTGACCAGAAAGCCGAGGATTTTAAAAGGTAGTCTCTAGTAAGTCTACTATAACCACTCAACGGTTGAACGTTATCACAAACGAATTCTCTTGGTTGAATGGCAGAAGGTGGTCTTCAGTCAGAGAGTAACCACGACGTTCGTGAGTGAACACAAATTTTAGCAGCCTATTACCCGTCGTTAAAGACTTCGAGGAAGTTGTAAATCCTGTCGACTCACACTTTATGCTATCGAATAAAAGGTTTACAGTGTTTTGTCTCGGGTTATATTCTGTCAGCGGTCGTAATGAGCGTGAGGTATCCGACCCTACAGTAAACTTTAGATCTCTGTCTTCCGATTTCATATTTACCCTACCTTATCTCAGATTCAATTTCTTCACGCTGGAACAGCTCACATTAGTGACAGTCCTGGTCATCATATTCATGAACATAGCTCACAGATCGTTAAACACGCGTGTGCATGGTGTGAAGACATATGTCCGGCCACGAGCATTCAAAAGTCACATCCACTTTTCACTCACGTGCGCATAGCTAGTTCAAACTAATCATGCCAGGACATGTTTGAAATAGCCTAATGAGTTTCTACATACAGTATTTCGCTGTTTACTATAGATCACCTTAGTTGAAAATACGTTCAACACTATATGTTCACACTGTTCTTCATATTAATCATTAATCACATCACCTACATTATGCGGGAAGCATTTTCGTCAACATAATTATGGTAACTGCAGCTTGATACAGATCCTACTGTATACATTCCCATGGCCATTTTTTTCTCGACGTTCTCTAGAGTTCAACACAAAACATTTAGTTCCGGGACAGCTTCTGGCTTGGCAAACTCGTGCGATCTATCGCCGACTCCCCAGCTGTTTCCCAAATCAGTGGGAAGAGACACCACAGCGACAAGTGAGTTAGCAAGATTCGATTTGAAATGGTTTCGCTGCATCTTGTTTGAATGTATCAAATATGTATTTCGGTGCAATCACGTGTAACAAAACATTCATAAGTATTGGGTGTGGTTTAGGTGGACTGTGGACGTCATTACAAAACATTGTTTTACAAGGTCACTGAGTAAAATTTTACAGACAGTGTGCGAAGTAATGCTACTAATGACACGTTTGAACATAGGCACAAATTTTTCACCAGCGACCGAGCGTTATTACTATGGTTGCCTGAGTCATAGTCGTTGGCAGTAGAAAGTTGTATGACATGAGTATGAAATGATAATTATCCAATGGGAATGGAACTACAGAAACAAAAATAGCGAAAAATATCTGCTTCCTATGTGCATTTCAAATGAAAGCTGGCATTATACTTCGTGTAGTTGATTCATGGGCGCATTTATTGCACGCCGAGTTTGCGTGTGAGTCTAGTGGAACTGATTAGCATAATATACACCTACAGGCAATATGGATAAATTGCAGATCACTCGATATTGTTATAACACAGGATGATGGTTGTTGGGATGCGAAACACGGAGTCATTTCTTTTACGCAATAGAAGTTAACTTCGTGAGACGTAACACAGCTTGTGAGTTGTGAAACAATCTGGACAGCCTGAACGGTATTAGGCAAGCGAGTTGCCCGTGTATGAACCAAATGATAAATTGATACATTAAGCTGTGTGATTGAATCAAAACTTTAATAGGCCCAAGCTCGGTTCAACTCAAATATTAAGAGTGCAATATGTGATTGGTGCTTCGATTTAACAGTAACATTGTATGTTACCCATTTCCAACAGGCATATGTACGTTATCCTTAGCAGCTACCGAGCCACAGTTGTACAAAGACTGCTTTAAGGAAAGCGTAGTGTTCACAAAAGCAGTAACCAGTCAGTCTGGGGCATTAGTACTTGTCTTAAGCAAAGCTGGCTCGCGCATGGATGTAGTCTGATTACGAGCGCAAACGTTGTTTTAGCGAAATGAATAGAAAGACAACCGGGCAACCCAGTTGCGATCACTCATGCTAACGCGGAGTAAAAACAAGCTTAGTACCAGCGCCAGTTTTGAGAGACCGCGAGTAAATGCTGATCGGTTACAGTGACAGTTTGTTCTACTCCTTCCAAACGGTTTAGTATCCGATGGAGTGGTGAAGTGTTCAGTACTCACAAGCGAAAGTTATCGGGCCTTCACATATGGTAATTTGGTGTTGACTAATGTGAGGTCAACGGCACAATAGTCAACACGGTCGCCTGATAAAAACGTGGCCGAAGTTCTAATCCTGGTCGTGACAAGGATGTGCACCATTGACGAGCTCTGAAGAGAACGGAATTCCAGTCCAGTGCTTCTTTTCAAAAGAAACTAGCTGGAAAGTCCATGGAAGTGTAACAGTTGTGGTCATCTGTGGGTGATTTTCAAAGTATATTAAGTTAATAGTTAAGAAATTGGTTCAAACCAAAATATAACTTGAATCGTTTACATCTGTGCCACGGCCCGACTGATAAAGAAGTGACTACGAACCTGTACTATTCTTTCCATGCCTGATATTGAATTAGCAGACGTCCAGTTAACCGGGAATGAACGGTTAGATGAGCATCCATCTAAACTTGAGTATTACAGTGGTAAATGTCTCAACAGGAAGAATTTCCTCTTAATTAGGGTCTGTTTAATCCGAGACACACTGTCTGTATACTTACCCACGGTTGACCCGAATGTCTTATGCAAAGTTCGAATATGATAATCAATACGTAGAGGTTTACGGCCGCCACTGACCTGTTGGCCCATTTTCTGTAACGCAGTTCAGCAGGTTATCAGATTTCCTCGTCTTTGTATTTTTGTTTCTCCATGAATGTTTGTGTGGATACGTCTATGTTGGCTATTTCTATGTTTTTGTAATTTCACATCATAGTGTACTGCTGTGAACGTTCACATTCAACTTTTCTTTCCCGTATCTGATAATGCTACCTTCAGGTGCATAAACATTGCAGTAAATAATAATATCAAGTCTATTTAGGGATTGATACACATGAGTATTTGCGCCATGGGTTCTTGTTTGTGGAAATTCACTTACAATCCGTTTGCCCAAAATAAGCTTAATGAAGTCATGGCCGAAGTTCAAATACAGGTTGTGACGAATCTTTGCACTGCATACGACCTCTAACAAGGGAAATACGTTAGTGCATTTCATCTCTGTCGGGTGCAAATACTGCCATCGAGCAGAAGAGCTTCTCAGGTGAACTGCGTATAAACTGATCTGATCAGTCCAAGGAGCTAACTGAAAAAAGTCCAAATATACACTATTTTAAAACTGCTTTATAAATTATTATTATGTATCATTTTTCAGGAAGTTTGACTTCGTTCGCATTTCATTTATAATTATAAGCAATTGTTAGCGTAGTTAGATCACCCAGTCGTAATAAATAGATAGATTATAACAAAGTAATCCACGTTCACTTCCAGCCACGCGATGATTTATATCGCTCAATGGATTCAACTACATTTCTAACCACCCGCACATTCAAGGATGTTGATGGCATAGATAACGAGCAGTTTAGTGAAGAATGGAATTGAACGTAAACAACGTACACCTCGGATGACCTGTAACGACTTGTTTAACGTATCATTCCTTTCACTTCCAGTGTCTACCTGTTTACATTGTGTAAGATTTCTAGTGCAATTTGATAACTTCCGACATTTTTCACAAATGTAATTGTTTTTCACAAAATCGGTCCTTCTCGTGATCACAATCATACACGTTTGCTTCCAGGGGAAAAACTACGATTCGAAAATAGAGTTAAACGTATAATTTCAATAAAGGAAATACTATGATGCCCGAAGATCTGTTCCTAATTCATTCATATAGTCAAAAACGACAACCACACGTAGTGAGGCTATAACCAAACGACTGCGATGAACTGGGGGTACTCACTAAAATAATGGTACTCTTTAGTGTCGGGAGGAAAGCATATCGACTCAGTGGGCTGTAAAATGAATGGCACCACTAATTATAATGTGACACGGCCCGAAGGTGCGGGGAGGAAACGAAAACTGCTCTAACTACCAGAAAAGCCAGGAGCTGAAAACGACGACCGAAAACGTGAATACACAATGGGCTAGATACGTGAACAGTGAAAATGGTGATTCGCTGCTGTCAAAAGACGTGGATACACGACAGATATGCTGCCGTACGCTTGCGTTCCTAGTTGTGCATTTACACACAAGTTGCAGGGGACAGCCAGACATACGCCAAGTTCCGGTCCAAGCGTCGTTTACGGTCACGACAAACGTAATCCTAAGGGTTATGGGTCGAGTTAACCTGTCCAATCGAAGTGCTAGTGATGTGTCCATAGACATGCACGAACGCATGGTGCATGTGTGCGCTTTTGAACAAGCTTTATGGGGGGTGGGGTGAGTTAATGGCGTATGTACTGGCTTGCGACCTGAGCAGTGGAAATTCAGTATTTTCCATCGAGGCCCGATATATGGTATACTTAAGTTAAACATTTGTCGGTCGATCAATAGGTCGCCAAATCGCAGCGTCCGCTAACCGGGTGAACAAATGAAAATTATCAGTCAGTCACTCACTTGTTTGTGCATCGGGTGAATGCCAATCAATTCCAGGTAATCAATTCACTAGTTAGCGGCTGATAATGAGGTTTTCTACTGGTTGATGGACGCGACTGCATGATCGGGATTGGTTGTTCGTTTATTCACCGAATTGGACGGTTAGATTGCAAAATGAACGCGAAAATTTCCAAATTACCGAGTAACCAACAATCATCCTAAGCTACCAAAGATAACGATGTTCTTAACAATCACAACAGTGGGAAATCCGAAAATAGGCATGTGAGAAGAATGCTCATATACAAAGAGATATCACCACGTATATCTCTCACCGATTTCATACGATACACATATGCGTTTCAATTTGATTAGGGTGAGAGTGACAACTGAATTGAAGTGAATTGTTCACCAAGTTACTACCACAACCACATGTTAACCAATAATCTGACCAGTTCCGATCCACATTTGGCTGCCATATCTCGGCAAGCAAGTCATCTATAACAGAAACAACTCCGTGTAATACGGTCACGTGGTGTTTTGCAATGAAATGAAACACAAAAGTTTCTACAAATTGATTGTGCAATACATTCCATTAATCGAAAATAACAATTTGCATATTATCTACACAAATGCATATTTTGTGAGTACCAGGTTTGGCGAAAATGAAAGTAATTATCTATTCAAGTCACGCAACATCAAGTCAATAATACAATCTAAACATCCCGAAAGACGAATTTAGCGAATTCCACATACACACAGCTTCAACAACTGAAAAACACTTAGCTAAACTAGCTCGAGTTGTGCAACAACATTAGCTACTAGTAACGTTATGGGAACATTAAGGAATGAGCAAAATCGGTTTCAATCGAGAAGAAATACCTGATTAATTCAAATCCATATAGGCTGCGTCTGTGTATGTCGAGCTAAGCAATAAATAACAATGATCACTAATAACCATGGCTGTTACTAAACCTTGCAGTGTACCAGTATATTATTGTTCATACTCCCACCACTAAATATACGGTCGATTACTTGGAAGTTTTCACGTTGCGGTACATATGTTTCGATAGGCAACAAGCTCCATAATTCGGCGAAGCATGATTTCTATCTGTTTGAACTGTCTAGCCAGCACTAAGTTATATCAAATCGATAACGTCCTTGAGACTATCACACAGAGCCATGATGAACATCTGACTGCCACCGATCTCGTGAACATCACCCACAGACAACACATCATCATATACACATGTCGATCAGTATGAAAATAATCGAATACAGCGACAGTAACAAGAACAACACTAACAACGACAATATTGTGAAGAATATATGTGCAGCCTGCAAATCTCGATAAGACAAGTAATGTTGAACTAACGTTTGATTCTTGTCATAAATACTTAGCACCATACTCGCATTGCTGACGGCCAATGACCAGACTGGATAACATACGAACGAGTTTGAGCTAAAACTGCGTAACGAGTGACTGATGGTTTTAGCTGTTGAAGTTGGAGATGGTAGTTAAGTACAATACTACGTTGATTAGTTTGTTAACCTACACACTCGTGGTAATGCTGATGAATACGCGAATAAAAGATCATAAAACGCAGTAAATAAATCATTTCGGACAACCTCAAGGATGTAAACATCGTGAGGGATGAGGCCGGAAATTCACAAACTTAAGATGGGAAACAATAACAGCAATGGATAATAAAAGAAACGAACGGTTGGACTGTCAGATTGTGGATCCAGAAACTGACTAGAGCCTAAAATAAGATGCAAACGATCTGATTTTTAATATGCTTACAAGCATAAAAAAAAGCAATTCTTGAATAGACGTCAGATATAATGACTAGTGTAAAATGACTAGTATCACGTTTCCAAATAAGTTCGTTAATATGTTACAGTACGTCTAATGTTAATGGCGTGTTTCAGCCGACAGAACTGCATAACGACGGTAAGCATTCAACACAGTAAATTTGACCCCGATACGTCGTCTCAGGTTAAAGCAGACACTCTGCCGGACGATTGTCGGCTGTAAACCATACTGTGGCTTGGCTAACAGCATCAATGGTTTAAACACACTTCAACGGATGCACATCGCAGCAAACTTTGGGTTGTGTGTGAAAATTTTAAAGACAGTCAAGATTGTTCACCTAAACCAACGATAGGCTATGAGTCTCTTACTCATGTACAGTTCGCGTCCAACCATTTAATCCTACGTATCTAAAATCCGCGTCGAGACTTATTTAGTCTTCCTCCAATTTTCAGTAGCTGCGCTCACATCCTGTGATAAATTTCAGAGTCTACACAGCCCAGGCACATCTATGCTTGGGCGCACTCGACGTGAGCGACGTTTGTCATTATCACAGGCAGCCTCACGAATACTATACAACATTACATCCGAGAAAAACGTGACAGAGCGGAATGTTGAGGCCAACGCAATGAAATCAAAACCGAGTTATCGGGTCTTGTACACTTTCGAGGGTAACGTAGGCATTCAGTAGTGAAGCGGCTGATGGTCGATGATTTTGCCATGCCTATGTATTGCCGTTAAATTATAGACAAAGGGGATAAAGATGGAAGACCTGTATAACACAGTTGTAGCAAACTCAGTTAGCGAGACAAAAATTTAGAGAGGAATTTGGATCGAAAAAGAGTAAAATTACCGCTTGCCACTGTATTGTAACCAGGTTGGTGTTCGTTGATCACTTTAGTACTGTGGTTCACGAATTTTATTCATCCATTCTAGTTGTTCGTATCCAACGTTGGTTCAAGGGAACTGATTAAATCCTCACAATTTACAAGCATACAAATCGCTGCAACGTATCGTTCTTCTGGTTAGTTGGTATTGATCGACCTCCGCTGTGTTTGCGACAGTCTATATGTCGGTAATGATTGGCTACATTCCCTCAAAACGGCAATGTAGCTGGGATGTAACCTCGTTAGAGTTTGTTTATTCTCCGTCTGCTAAGCTGACTGAGAAAGTAAGTGGCAGCTGCCATAAAAAGAACGTGTTGTTTTCCTGAGGAACATAAGAATGGTGATGCCTAACAATGAGTAATTATTGGGACATAAGAAAACACTGATGATGGGAATAAATGAAACGGTAGTATGCATTTTCCAATTCGTCAATACAAAACACACAAATTAAGAGATATATGTAGGAGTTCGAATGACTTTTCCCGAAACTTAAAGGTTGTTAGCGAACTGACTGAGGTACGGTATTATATCCACCACCTACCTCCGGTGCGTCTATCTGTTCATGTCCCGTAATTAACTCGTTGAACCTGTGGTGTACGTATTCAGGTGAATTCCTTCTTAGACATGTTTTATGGAATATTCAAGGTATTTAGATAAGAATGTGCCTTCCCTGAAATTTCAGAAAATAATGTGACTTGTAAAAGCAGCCATGTTTGTTCGATCATCACCCGACACAGCGCTTGACAAGAAACGCCCGACAAAGCTCTGATAGTCAACACTTAACATATAACTAGGTGATGGCTTGATTAGTCTGTTGTGTCACGCATGCCCATTGGTTTGACTGCGCATGTTGGCCATCGATACGGTGGATATGTGGCCGCGGTTGGTACAGCGCTTGAACAAACCGCTTTAGATGACAGCATACCAAATGAACCAGTCTGATTCACATAGCCTCGTTAGTATAAAGGGTTTCCATTCCAACGGCTTTTGGTCGGTTACTTGACACGCGATATATCACTTGGAAGTTTTGATCAGTCTTCACCTAGTGCCCGCTCACGACCAGATGAGCGAGGATAACACTGCCGATCGGTCGTGATTCGCCGTGCCCCAGCCACCGTAGATGGTATTCTCGGATTCGTTTTCAAAGCTGTCTTAATACTAAATCAACAAAACCTGCTCCACAAGAACGAGTGAATGAGTAGACAGACATAGATGACGTGTTATAAAACCTGAGAACTGGGGATTTGGTGAACTGCATGCGGAGCTCAGCTGCTAGATTGTTTGATTGAATGTATTTGTCAGCCATTCTGTGTTATTGTCATCTATGAATGGCACTCGGATAAATACTTGCTTCTTTTTTACGTCCTGCACTTCAGGTTTAGGTGACGTTCTGATAATGTTTCTGGTGAAAAATCGTTCTGGGTCACCGTTATCATGTAGTAAATTCACTATGAATTCAAGTCCACCGTTCAATGTATCCGCCGAAGACATTCTGTATATTCTGTCAGGCATGCAACGCACCAAATTTCTTTTTTGTTTTAGGGGTAGAAAACTGTGTAAATTTGTATACTGACCCGTCCAGACGAATCGAATGTTGAATTGTACCGGTTACCCTTTTACGTAAGTGAACATCTATGAAAAACATTTGATTTTCAGTCTCCTCCTCAAAAGTAAAACTAACTGACTGCGGGACGCAAGTGAACTTGTCGAGTAAGGTGCATATATTAGTATCCGGGTTGTTAATGATAAATATATCGTCCATGTACCGATGATACTGAGTTATTTGGCAGATGCTAGCTTGAATCTATGTGAGTTCAAGTTTCCTCACAGATATGTCGGCCGGGAGAGGGCAGAGCGTTGATCTCATCGAATATGCATCAGGGCAAACACTCCTTCAATTTCACTATTGACAATTCCTATCCGATGTACAACTGTTATTCAACGGTGTATTGTCTCGGCAGACAGATGGTGTAGTAATGGGATCCTTGACGTTTACACAGATATGGTCAGCAATTCCAGCTTTGTCGGCAAAGTTAGCATTTGTGCCATTAATACATCACTTAGTGTGATGGAGACGAGCGATCGCCCCATAGTACTGACAATACCACTATTCAGTAGTGGGGCGACAGCATGGATTTTGCCATCAAACTAGCTGCAGGAAAAACCCGGGAAGAAACATCATACCAACACCACAGTGCAGTATGCCATGGAATAGTTCTGGCTACGTAAATGTGCTGAGCATTAGCGTCTGTGACAGCCGGGACCTTCTGAGACAAATGCCATATACAGATGAGTGTTTTTGTTTGTTGTCCTGTCTGAACATCTAACCCGTGTTAGTTTCCTAAATAAACAGTTTTTGCGCCATCCGCGTTCTTGGCTCACAACACTAGTTCAGTATTTGGCACAGCCCATGGCCACGAGCATCGACACAGCTACATAGGTATTGCCACATGCTTCATTGCGACACATTAGGATGAATGAATGTTCAGCGCTATGATGTACGCTCAACAACGTATTCTGACTTGACGCTGTTATACGGGGTAAAAGGTGCTCAACCCCATGGCGGGATTGTCAACTTCAAGTCTTGTACAGCTTCATCCAGCAAGCAAACTGTAATTTGAAGAAAATTTTCGCACTGAACTATCCTTCTGTCGTGCCACAAAAGTTTCCACCTGTTAGATAGGTGGTTCACAACAATTCAAATCGTCTCTATTATAACCTGACTTCAGCAATCGCAAACATTCTGTTATTTAGTTCTGTTATTCATGTGCATCTGACATCCTGCAACTTATGCATTATCTTTACACTATTACTAGCGTTACGCATCTTGTAATCACAAATGCCCTTTAGTGCAGCCGCGTCTTCCAGTCAGTGTGCTGACATTATTTACAGAATACGAGCTTTCCTTTTTGATTTGTGTTATACTACTCGCAGCGCTATTTAGTAGTACAAAATAAACTCGTATTTGGCTCTGAAGCCTTGGTTCGCGCCACCACTTTAGTATTCAGGACGAAGTCATGTTTTCTACCTTATAAAAATATCGTGATAAGTATCTGTGTGAGCCAGCAAAACTGTGGTCATAACTGAATCTGACCAACATCAAATCAAACTGCAATCCACATTTTTGGCGGTACGGTTTATTTTGCCGCAATGACTGTAGCCAAAGGTAGTCTTCAAATAACCGTTACCACAAGTGGTTTGCTCTGAACCACTTTTGGCTCTACATATACTTATTGCATCTATTGTGAACCCGGAGTACTATGACCTGGAGATGTGTGAATGGAAACTTTGTATTACAGCCGGTCAGTAGGCTAATGTCAAACACTCACTCCTCGAAAGTAAATTACACAGATACCAATAATATCCCAGAACTATGTGCAAGAAAGGTAGCACTATGTGCACGTTTATTAAGTAACACGACAAGGACTAGTTTAGTTAAGTTTATACTGAGAAACCATCACAGTACAATACAACAACAATATTGTAAGAGATAAGTTGGGCAGATCTCTATGTCTCAAGTTTCTTGAAAGAGGAATCTGTGGTTTGCAATTCGACGAGGGTTGCTAGCTAACACGAGATAAAACGTACAAACGTATACATACATACATATGCGTACAAATGAACAGATATAAGCTAAATGTAAAGTAGGAAACTGTCGTCTAATTTTAAACGTTTCTAAGTATAAAGTTGGTCAATGAATGTACACGCCACATTTTCCAGCATTAACCATTTTCACCCATTGGTGCAGAAGTTTGAGGTTGGATGACTAACTCCCAGAATTTAGTAACTGGTCTCCATTACTACCTCGCAGATGTCTACTGACCCAAGATACAGTAACTGAAAACAAGATAAGCCATTGCTATATGGGAGTACAACAAACAGCATCATGATAGTGAGATAAAAAACCATACAATAATCTAAATAACCGTGAGTCTGATAAGGTTTTAAAACCGTATTTCAGAGAGTAGGCCATTTATGGGGTAGACAATTATGTGGGAAAATAAATGTTCCTTGGTGATGTTAAGGTGCCCACCCTGTTGCCGTCCCAAGGCGCCTCCGTTGTGAGAAACAAGAAAACTATTGACTCAGTCTTACTTAGCGGAACTGTTCAAATCGGTTGAGACATTTTATACCGCTATGCACATTTGAGATCCCGACTCTTTCTCATGATGTGTTGGGAATGTGTGGTCATGACGTGCTCTATAAGTACTTTGTAATTGTCGCCCTAGCCGCACCCGTTTTGTGGCGGAACAAAATTCTTTATTTTGAACGCGTCTTTTGGCTTGTTTTAGGTGCGAATACGGGAACAGTCGCGGTACTATTCGGGACCGAGATTTTCATGTGAATTATTACCGGGACGAGAATCCGATTTTATCGAGCGCACCACTATACCGAGATTGAACCAGCGTATCGTTTAGGAGGGTTTACAACAGGCGAAAACCTGAGGTTAGGGATTTTTGCGCTTTTCGTCTATCATCTACACATTATGAGATAAAGAGGTATTGTATGAATTCTCGTTTAAGTAACGACTGGGTGATAGAAATTCGAGCAGACAGAACTTGACAAGTTCAAGACGGTAGTTAAACGAGATATGCTGCAAGACAGTGGACATTTTGGTGGTTATTCGTTGAATACGCCCAACGGGTTGGCGGTCATAATTACATGGCCACAGCTTGACAACATGGTAAAATGGTATTGTCAAAACGAGTGTGTATTGACTATGAAAGTAAAATATGTCGCATTGTTTGAATAGTACATGATAAGTTATAAGACTTGAAGGTTTGTTTCAGTCATTTAAGAATGTAATGTTTTCTGCATATATTGCCTTCTTCAAACACGACTATGAGAGGTGGAGTCTTCTCCTGTGTGAATCAAACATCACCGCACGTCAACTTCGGGCAAAAAGCATTTGTTCCATTTCGAGCCCCATATTTAATTGGATTTTGCGACCTCAGGGTGCTAACAGTCATGTTGCTTGAGAGCATCTTAGTATAGTCTCAGCTAAAAACACGGTCCTCATGTAGTTCGACAACTACAGCCTAGTTTCAGTCTCACAGAGATCACCCATCTGCAAAACGAACCTATCATATTGTTACCTATAGAATCACCATCATGATATTTTCAGTCCTAGTAATGATAACCACTTTTTTAAACCGTGATCAGTTTCTTACCAACGGAAGCAGTGATCAATTAGCTAATGACTCAGAACAACATATAAACAGTTGATAGTTCACCGTAAACCATACAAATGGGCCAAGTCATGTAGAGTCGTTATCGTTCTTACTTCTGTATTGCAAACCGAGAGTAAGCTTTCTTCTTTTAGATCTAGATGTGTCTACACCCCCCCCTCGCAGGCTGGTGAACAAAATCCAAAGGCTTCAACACAGACTCCGTATATAAAAACCATCACTGATATGCTTGACTAATACGTGAATCGACTAAGAGACACGTGATGTCGAAGCGAAGAATAGCAGCCATTACCTTTTTAAGTCCGATATACAGCATAGAGTTATGGTACGGTTCCATCCTCTTCATTCTATGTGCTATCAAAATTCAATCAGTCGAAATCATTATCCCTGAAATTGTGCTAGATTTGCTGTGGTGTTTTAGATATTGTAATTTATCAGATTAGTGTCAGGTGTGTGTGGTGGATTGTAGTCAATCCCTCAGTAAAACAATGAATAATGCCATACTAAAAACATTTCAATGTTTCTAGCATGTGTAAGAGCGACACTATATTCAGTTCTTGTTCGGAGGCGCATCTCCTAACGAAATAACCAGGAGGCATCACGCCGCATCGATCGGCCGGCCCAGCTCGGATGGTATGGTCATGGGTGGTGGTATGGTTCCACTTAGCCAATCAGATTACAGGTGGTCGGTCGAACGCCTGTGCGCCATCTGGATTGTGTTTTTCCTCGTGTTGCTTTTCGATACCCCCCGTAACGTAACTTGTTCTGACACCCTAACTGTCATATATGACTGTTTCATTTGATTCGCTCTGTGTCTGTCAGCCACCTATGGTAACCGTTTTGTCCTGTGAATTTAGAGCATCTGTGACCTAATCTTGTCTCGCTCGTCCAATAAACGGTATTGCCGCGTCTCATCTGCTTTCTCAGTTTTGGGTCAAACGAATGAGCGCGTAACCAAGGTGACGATCCAATACCTTTACAGCAGTCAAATATCAAAATATACTGGAGGAATCAAAACTGACTGAAAGTGTCGAGGCCTACACCAGTTGGTGCAATTGTCATGAATCTCAATTTTCTGATTTCGTCTTGAAAGACGATCCCCCACTCATCAAATAATTCGTGAGACAGGCGTCTCTGTGACTGAACGGCCGCCAGCCCATCAAATTCACGTTTATAAGTAACATTAACTTATGATGACCTTTAAATATCTCACGTCGCAATATCCGACGTCATAATTGTAACTACAATTTGTTAACTAATTAGTAACTGCGTCGTAACTCTTTATTGAAACTGACGTATTTGTGGATGAAAAATGTAGGCAGATAAAATTTATCTTCGATAGTCATTTCACTTTTTGTATCCTTGGTTGCTATCACGTCCCATTCACGAGGTTTTTCATATATTTATGGACCTCAAAGGTCTTAACTTCCAATTGACCTTGGGAAACATATTCCACATGCTCTCTTTCTTGAACCATATTTTCCATAAAATGAAAATATCCGGGGACAGTTAGACATTTTGCAACCGGTCATGTTTATAGATTAGGCTGTATGCGTTTACCAGTATGCCATTCAGCTCTGGTAAACTAGCCTCAGGACGGCTAAATGTTATGACTGCAGCGGTTTTCTGGAGGTCGTCTGCAAGGAAACATTATAAATAGATTCGTCAGAGTGATTATGTCACATTATCACGCGCTGCATGACTTTTTAAGTTCTCCACCTATTTTGTCAGTTGCGTTGCTTGATCATTAGTGCCAGTAAGTTATTAGAAAAGATAATCAGAACTGACGTAGAAGTTAGAAACGGTCAGGCACACTTAAATCTACCAAGCATGTATTCTTGATTTCAACTGTGGTTCAGTCAAGTAATGCGCACAAGATCAACAGAGTATTCTTAGCTGTACTACTCAAGCGGTGCTTAAACTTAGAAATCAAGCCTTTCTGTTTGTCTTTCATTACACACTTAAGCCCGTGACTAGTTTGGTATTCGCATGCTGGACACGTTTAATAGCCGGTCTGTTTTTCTTTTAGCCGATATACACGATCTGATTAACACATGGGAGTAGTGGTCTTGTACAAACCTTGTACAGCGTTTGAAACGCTTTCTTGTCTATGCGGGGGAAAGTGCACTTAATCAACATCACTGGCATTTCAGACTTTCAGGTTATGGGCGCATAGAAGAGTGTTGCTGAAAATATTGTTCGGAAAGTCTTTGATGTAAGTAGGAAATAACAGAGGGCCTAGCACTGACCCTTGAGGAGCTCCCGCAGAAATGTAAGTGGGAGGATGCGTTCACTTTGCCGCGGAAAAAATAAATCGAATACAATAAACCTCCATAGAAAACAATGAGTGGCGTCAACGACTGAACTCGCTAAGGATTAACAGTGGGATTATTGTACCTGGTGCTAAGTCGTCCTTACGTCCTACGGACCCATTCGTAAACGTCTCATTCCCACCGAACACAATTTAGGTTGGTCCGATGCACTATGCACAACCAGAGCTAACTTCGAAACGTTCAAGCTACGCAACAAATTTATCCAAGTTTTGGAATTGTCCTGGAGATACGACACTATCCATGTTCTCCCGAAAAAATATCCACAAATCAACGTCCTTCTGTAGATATAAGAAAAGCGACCCTTATGTATAAAAACATGTGCTTGGTATTTGAGTAGCTGTTTCCGTTGAGTCACGACTGTCGTGTGTATGACAGAAAATCAGTGACCATGGTCCCTAACTTTGTTTACTCACTTCTCGTTCATCCTTCTTCTTACATTGGGAATCTTCTTAGTGGTGATTGCGAGCCCTTCTTGCAAAGACCGACAGGACCATTCAAGCTATGCGCGCAGCAAATCAATTCTCTCACGAATGTTAATCTTGATGTATTACTAAATCTTGATATCGTTTACTCATGGAAACTTGTTCTCGCGTAGTTTTTCTTCTTCACTTCCAGTTGCTAGACCTTTGTTTATATGTACCATGGTTTCATTTACGCATGATCTCTCCGCCATTACACAACCGTTGCATTTGATCAGATTCACGTGAACCGTTAGTCTGGGAACTTGTATATTTGATGCATAAAATATCGAGGTTTGTTACTATCTTCTTTTACTTATACCGATTTTCTTGCGACTTGGCATGTTATTAATAAAAATCTCACCCGCTGATTACAGAGGCGATTATTCTAGATTTAGTCTATCGACAGACATTGTTTAAGCAACCATTAGAGGCTCCAAATTAGCATCACTCAATCAACCTTTTCTTGTGCATATTAAACTTTTGCTGATTGGTTAAAGATGATTGGTTCTTACATTCAGTGTCCGAGCGGATCGACTTTGACACACGTGGTGCCTGGAGGCCTCCTCCTGGGTGCCAATCGCCTGGAGCTCTCTCGACGACAACTGTATAGTTTGGCGTGCCTGTTATGCTCCTGTCTGCAGAGGATAGTCCTGTTCCTTATCTCCAACAATTTGCCGCTGATCCCCATGTTGCACACTTCAATGATGGCATCAAACATCTTTAAATGTTTTCATTATTCCTGCTCTAGTTCATTCTTTGCCTAGACACATTTTTTAAGGGTTTCTTTGATATTCACAGGGAGGTAGCTGGGAATGATGAATTTTCTGGTGTTTCATATGACTGTGGTATGCTTGAGGTTCCTAGAGCTAAGCACAGTCCATGCCGAGCAACAGCTGTAGAAACGGTGGCAGCCTCACCGGAGAAGATGGAGTGTGTATCCAGACTCCTTAACTTTGCCTCAGCAATAACTCGGTATTCACTTGAGTGATATTTGATGATGGACGACAGACTCCTTGAAGAACAAATGCGTCTAAACTAGTAGGAGCTGACGTTCACGAGGGTGTGGTTAGAAGTTTGCAAAAGGTTGAATGAAATGTCTGTATTTAGTAGGACTGAGGAGCCATCTGGGAGGACCAATG
>JTDE01001126.1:8765-25275 GCA_014338405.1 Paragonimus skrjabini miyazakii
TCAGCGCGGAGACAACTCCCTAGGTACGCACATTTCTCAACAACTCTTAACGGCCCGCCACCAAGTGTGAGAGCAAGCACAGAGCTGTGCCAACCTTGTAACAACATCTTGTAATTATTTTGTGCAAACGTCATACCAAACTGACGAGCGGAAGCCCGTGGTCTGTCTAAGATGTTCTTCGCTCATTGTAGAACCTCACAGATTAGGGTGATGTATGCATTCGCTGTGTCTGAGAGCAATACCGCATCATCATTTGCAGTCTGTCTGGACGCGCCTTGGCTGTTCATGTGCTTCTCAGGCACACTCTCTCGAGAGAGTCCTAGAGTTCAGTTTTGTCAACCGGATTTTTTCATCTTTACGCATACCCTAACCGCGAATTAATATGCTGTGAACTCTCACTGTTTTACTCCCGACCTGTATTTCCTGAGAATTTCGTGCTAAATCAAACATCGATAGCAAATTGACATTATCATATCAGGATATCTAGGATGTCATTGGTTTGCAATTAGGAAACGCTGTTCTCGTGTGTGTTGCTGTCCATTCATCCTAAATGGCTGCAGCAACTGGTGAGAAGCGAATGAAATGTCTTATACAAGACCTCTTGCTCTATTACTTGCTCTTTCAAATTCATTCTGAAGACTGTTTCAAAGATACTCGATTCAACCACTTCTATGTCTGTGTTCCGTACAAATACTTGTGGGAGCGATTATTCCGCATTAGTTCTCGCACCTGTTGCTCATTTCTGCAACTGGAGGAAAGTTACTATCCCAATAGTTGAGCGAAATGACAGATAAGCACATAGCAAAAGGCGCCAGCTGGACTCTTGTTGTTCGAAGATGATACGTAGATCACATAGCATTGTGCATTGGGTGGCCCGTTGAATAACGTCGCCTATTTTTGGTATATTTTCGAATATGTATTGTCACCGACTCAGTGCTGACCACTTGGCGGTATTCTGGCTTTTGGCATCAGTTTCACTATGTGACGTTGGACGCAGTTCATTTAAATTATCCACGACAGACAGGAAGACAACACTCCAAAAGTTGAATGTTTGGCCAGAATATGCTGATTGAACATCGACCAAATGATCGTATTGTTTTGAACGTACCGGATCATTTTTTTCTTCAAGGACACTTTTAACCTATTAATCTAACGGGCGATCAAAACTAGTTAACGCGCACGGATTGAATTTGAAGTAGTCGCTACGCCAACATTGTGCAGGAGGACTCTGTATCAACAAACAGTCAGACAAACAAAGAGGACAATTGCATTTAAACTACCGCTGCGTGTTGCGTAATAAATCTTTGGATACCATCTCTGTCTACTCTTCTGATTGCATGCTACATAAATGCAGCACAGTTGTGCAGTAATTTCAGAAAGAGCGAATAACCTCGTTTTTCGCCCAGTAGGGATTCCGTTGTGAACTTTTGGTTTTTCTTTATGGCTTTGCTGATACATCAGACAATTAGACGGACAGAACAAATGCAGGCAGACCGATAAGGATATTTAGTGACCTTTGATAGTGTTTTGGGGAGGTGGCCACTTCTGAAGCCAGTTAACTCGCACATATGCATGTCTAATGCAGTGCTGAGCGTCACGGTCACCTCTGCCGTGACCAAGGCGATTGACGGTGCTCTCCAAATTGTGTAGACTCGAAACAAAAGTTCAGTTAACACACTAGTCATCATTTTGAAACTCAAATTTAGGCAAAGTATTTCTTCATTGTCTGATCCTAGTTAACGGGAAAATGTCTAATGTTCATTTGTCAAATATTTAAAATATGCTGGTCCTTCAAAGTTCCTCTCTCATTTTGAACTGACCCAGTGTTGACAACCTTTCTGAGTGTGTTCCTTCTGTGTCTAATAGCCCATTTACCAACCCGCATTTGTATGTTATTATTAGGAGCTATACATATATTTGGGTACGAGCTTTTGTTTCCTGCTTGGGTTGCGCAAGATGACTAAGCATTGTGGAGAAAATCTTGGACTGAAGTAAATCAATGCCTATTTATTGAGAATGCAAGAATCAAAGCTAATAGCAAACCATAAAATAAATGTGTTCGTATTAAACAGGA
Source organism: Paragonimus skrjabini miyazakii (assembly GCA_014338405.1). Lineage (NCBI taxonomy): Eukaryota > Metazoa > Platyhelminthes > Trematoda > Plagiorchiida > Troglotrematidae > Paragonimus > Paragonimus skrjabini miyazakii. The sequence goes on from JTDE01001126.1 coordinate 10,840, forward strand.
AATATAATGGAATCTGCGAGTGAGGCGATAAGTGAAACTCATTACGACAAAAGCAGTTGAAGTCCATCACAAACGAAGCAGCAACTAGCCAACTCTCAACAGGAACTACATACTGGTTTGTCTGATGAGGTGGTGTAGTATCGAGGTAATTGGTTCACTTATATCGGTTGCATTATATCAGAGAATGGAACAAGCTGGAACCTAACAGAGTTCATCGGATAGCTGGTTTAGTTGATCAGTGTTTCAAATGAGAGTAGCGAGTCCGGCTGCGGTTTGATGTTCCGTCGCATTGGTACACTGATTCACTATATCTGGACTTAATACAAATTCTCATTACAGTACGCGGGAACATTCGGAATGGGAAGTCAACGAGCGGGTAAAGTATCTTTCAAACACATTTCAGTTCATCAGATACACAACTAAGTTTTAAGACTTGTTTACAGGAAAGCCCGACGAACTTTTGAATTAAAAGGAAGCAACTGAGATACCAATGCAGCCGGTCCCATATGATCTTGCCTAACCTAATGAATACAACGGTTTCCATTTGTCTGTCGATCCTGTCTTTTCCAGTACGATATCTCCCTGAAGTCGTATAGTGTAAGAAATCTAAAAGTCTCGTATTAAGTTTGAGTGGGGTTGACTGATCGATAAGAATTGGGCGCTGGTGTGCGACGGATTTCTCCGTTTTAGTTACAACATCGTTGCTAACGGACTTTGTTCTTCCCCGTTTTATCCATGTAATTTGCGCGGCACTGAAAAATTCATAGAGGATATCAAGTTCGACGTTGAGTAATAGTGACACTTCTGATCTTCACACTGGAACTAACATTGTGGTGCTCACTATGGTTATTTGGATTGTACAGACTTAACTCGTACAATGGGTGTGAGGCGAGCTCACAGAAGAATGACAATGCGACCTTTTCAAAGCAGTCGAAGAAAGCTTTCAACTTTGAGCCCGTAGATTTTGTCACAGCTTTCGATAGCGTGGCACCCTCCGATCATCCATGTTAAGTAAAGCACTCAGAGACCACTGAAGTCCATGGTCCAAGGAGGAGTAATTTAATATGGGCCACATCTAGCGTTGTCGGTGAAAATCTGAACGATTTCTAAGTCAGTGGATTGGAGATCTGTGCTGTGGCCCACGCATCGGTGATTGGTGGCGTCCAATTTACGTAAATCGAGCTGATTATGCATAAAGAATAAATACCTAGCGTAGGCACCAGGACATTTTTCCAATCGGCTGTTTTATGCAACACGACCAGGTAAGTAGCATGCTGAAGAAGAAAAATGACAAGCGTTTTGTACACATGTAATCAAGACGAGTTAATTTTATCTTTCTCAAAATGGGTAGTTGACACACAGGCACGTTTAGTCACAGCAAGATTTCAACATTTTGACAACGACTCAGTTGTAAATCTTCGTTAACTGCGGAAAGTATTACGAATACGTAGTAATGAAGAAAGAAAAAAGAGTAAACGATAAGGTTTGTTCAAACCAGTAGCGCGCAACCAAAAACTGGGGACCAGTGAAGTTGCCTATGAGATATCGGTGCGCATTATGTTTAGATAGATAACAGTAGTTTCATACTACACGTTAGCGGATCTGTATCATGTGTTTATCGCATAACTGGTTGCCCAGTCGACAATCAGAGCAACAGAGACCTCAGCGGCACTAAACAAGTTAGAAGAATTTTCCGTTCGTAGGGAACCGAAGGTGTTTAAACCAATGGTTGTTATTAATCTGCGAGCGTGTTACGTATTACTGGGCCTGTTCTTACGTTTCACGACCTTCACTTAAACAATTTGGTTGTTTAAGTCGGACAGCTTGTCATACTCACCACCTCACAATTTCGTTGTAGCAGCTAATCACGTTTTTGTTTGGTTATTACTGGTCGACCACCGTTCCGCTTGCAGCAGCTTGTACATGAGGTCTGATTATCTGGACTTCTTCCAGTATGGAAACCGCTCCAGTTCAATTCCTCACAGTATTTCCTCTGGGTATTGCACAACAATCAATCAAAATTTGCTCATAACCCTGCAGTATAGCAAACTGTCAGCTCTTCTCTCATCTACTGATTGAGCGGGCACACTACGTGCAAACGGGTGTTGCCTAGTGATGGATGGATGCACGCAGCTACCTACATTTGCACATATGTGAACCATCAGTACGGAACTAATGATGTGCCGTTTATGGTAGAACGATGCGGTAATGGCTGTCAGAACATTGACAAAAGACAAGCGAATTTGGGCTGCGCATACAGGTGTGCTATATGCTCGGCACAGTCGAAAATTAACTGCAATCACATCGTTGTTTCTGCTGTTTGGCGATAGATTTTAATGTTACGAGCTTGTTTAATGTGGGGTTTTTCATGCACAGTGAGTGCAACACACCCAGACAGCTATAACAATTGTGCCAACGGCAATATCATTGAGTTTTTAACCATCTTTTAGTTCACTAATTGTGGGTGATCAGTTTCTTGAAGGTGAGACAGAATTTCAATTAAGCAACAGGAGATGAACAAAGCGAGCACACGATTGTTTTGATTAGAGGAAGTAACTGATGTTGTTGGTTGGAATTGCGCTCCTTGAGCTGTACACAGTGGAGTCTAGAAACAAAACTTTCTAGCACTTCAGATAAGCAGACTTTTAAATCGGTAACTGTGCTACAAGAAAGCCTGTGTGTTTCTGACTATATCTAAAAGTTTGCTACCAGAGGTTCAGTCTACATTCTATGACTAGTTTGATTTGAATACTTATATCTAAGTGTGAAGTTAGACAGAACAACAAAGTAATTTATCTGCCACTAGGTACAAGGAGAATGTACTATATTGCGCTTTGGGAAATGCTCACGTTACTATCTGACCTTTCTCCATTAGTTTGCCTGGTTCTTAGTTCAGGTTATCTGATATAGTACCAAGTGTATGTAACTGTCATAAAACGGAGTAAAAATGGTAAACACTGAAACGGTATTCAGACCCAACTGAGTTTTTTTTACAATGAGGTGCTAACTTTGACACACGAGGTCATCCTGTAATAGTGGAAGCACTGTGACGAAGGTAATACACGGAAGACGAATGTTTAATCGAACACAGTTAATATCGCTGAGCTGGATAGCTCTACATGAATCTAATTCTGTGTGATGATGTTCAAGGGAGCAGATTGATTTCCAGTTTTCAGAGCTACTCATAACTGACGACTAAAATGTGTGTGATAGAGGACAATTCTGTCAGCTTTATTGATTGCACAAATCATGCTGAATGTGATTTTTAATTCTGTATTGGCACCCCGACTTAGAGATGGCTAGTATCAGGCTATACCGGTTTGGTTGCTGATTGATGATTAGAATTCTGTGTGCCTGCGGCAAAAGCAAAAAGGCTATGGTCTTTGTCAACATGAACGGCTACTGTCATTAAGTCGCAAGAACCCCGAAGGACCAAGCATATTGCAGGAGAATGCGTTTCGGATATGAGAATGTGTTCAAATGCACGACTCCTGTGAAGCGTTTTGGTCATTGCAAGAAGCTAGCTGTTGATAATAGAAAAGAGCTATCCACGAAATTTCTTATATGAGAAGCGTAGCAGGCGACAGAATGACCCTTCTTGGCTTCGGGCTGAATTTGGATTTGGACCATAGTTGTTTCTGCTCAACTTGATCAGTGGATCAATGGATCACCTGATTTGTAGCGAAAGTAGAAAGCTGCAGTTTGTGAGAGCTCCACATTATGATACACAGAATTGCAGAGCTCGGTGCGATGCTGCTGAAACGTGAAAAACAGGTGCCAACTTATTTTAGCTGTGCTTTCTTAGTCGGGGTTCAGCCGCTAACTGTAGGAGCGGCATACAAAGGGAAAGGACTTCGGAATTGCTTATTGAACTACGTGTTGACCCTACTGGGAATTGGCTGTTTATGTCTGTATCTTTATATCGGACTAGAACATTGCGCAGACAAGCACAACTATCAAACCAGAACAACACACATCATTAAAGCCATCCACAACGAACGCACCTGCTTTTTGTCTGGCTGCTCCCCATTGGCCATTCTGACATGGTTGAACCTGCAAGGACCGAAGTCGCAGTCACCACTCCAGGGTAGCAGAAAATGTCACGTTGCGATATGTGCGGCCGCGAATGCGCTGGTCACTGGCGTACTCATAGTGCACCGTCGGCAAAGAGACGAGTACGTTGGGTTCAAGTAGGTCATATCAGCATATCAATTCTAATTCTGTTGAAGATTGCATCGGCCAAGGCCATGCTCGCTTGTCAGCTAGTCCGGTTGTCTCTTCAGAAAATTGCGTTTGCGGTCTTAAAGCCATTCTTTTCTTGAGCTTTGTTGATGTATTGAATGATGAATCGTTTGCCTGTTCTTTTCGTAGTCTAATCTGAGTTTTGTTTTTCATTCTTATTTTGTCTGGATTACAGTAACATACACTCGTATATTAAAATGTTTATTGTATTACATTTTATATATCTTTCTTCTCAATTTAGATCTAGTCATTGCAGTCTCTGTGGTTGTTTTCCGATAGATAAGGGTTTCCTTTTCCTGCCAGCCGTTCAACTGGCTAACGAATATTGGCTGGCTGGACACAAAGACCTCACTCACACACCTACTGATCATATTCTTTCAAGTTTACACCGTATGCGTGGTGTTTGAGTGGAACTGCAAGTGGTTTAGCGCAAGTCACTTGCAGTGATGATTAAAGCGCAGGCGTCTTTTGGCTTCGATCACTGTGACAGGCTAATCCGTTTCGGATGCAGCTAACCGGTCAAAAGATCCCTAAGTTCCGAAACAAGTTTCACAAGGGTCTGAGTGGCGTTCACTGACCAATGAGGCAAGTTCGTTAAATACTTACATGAGGATGAATCAAAGATAGCTACCTACAGCATTCGAAAGCGGCAAAACAATAGCTTAGTTTGACGCACCTTAGTTGTTTCACTCCATCTGTTCAATCGGGTATACTTACTACAAATAAGGATAGTGTTTTGGAACGTAGGATTCTGCGTGCACGCTTCAAGGTAGCAAACAATTTAGCTGTCAAACAGTACGCATAGTCATATCTGTATACTTGGTAATCTAAAAACCACATGGGTTTTATAGGGAAGTAAAATCAGAACGGTAGGTAGCCTACTTAGAATCCTTCTCCTGAGGAAGCATCCAACCATCGTAATGTATAACAAATGAAGTAGATGTCTGTCTGTCTGAAAAAATTGCAGCTTCTTGCTAAGCCAATGAAATAAAGGGCAACAGAAGGCGCTCCAACGTATGAGTATGAAAGGCGACATCTTGATTATTATACAGTGTGACTAGTTCATGCAGTTCAAAAGGTGAAAACAACTTCACATGTTTGGCGAGTGTAAATTATAGGTACATCACATAAAGCACACATTCCGAGGATCATGTCGATTTTGTGACTATACACCATACCCTGCAATACTACATTTTCCTCCCATCAATGTAGTAAACAGAAACCGTTGACGAGCCTAAGGAACATACATTTGGGATCATACTGGGCAGTTTCTATATCCGTCGTCGATTAAACAAAATTTTGTACTTTATGAAGCCGTGAAGTCTTTTCGACGCCTAACGCACGGTTCTTATAGAATGTTTGGATTTAACTGTTGGTTTGAGTTCTGGATCGTTAGTGGACACATTTACAGTTAATGAAAATATTTGTCACTTAGTGTGCTTTGGTAAGCCTGCTCGTCGATCTTTTCGGTTTTCCTGTGAGGTAATATTTTGCCCTTTAAGGTAGTTCTCAATCGCGTTTGGAGTCTCCTGACAATCCACCGGATACCCAACTGCATTCATTGGAATTATGTTATATTCCACTTTTACAAATCAGTCAGTTCACTTCTCCGTGCTATAACGTGAAAAAAAGAAATATCAGCTGAATTGTTAAAGAAAGCCTAGTCACGTGACGATATGTTCGCATCCAGATCACCAATAGAATGGCCCGCCAACCAAGCTATTAAATGGACAACGACGCATAACCGACACTGAAGTAAGTTGATGTTTGTGCGATTAGCCGACAGCACACCACTGTCTCAAACTGAAAGCACCGTCACAACCGTTTCGTTTTCTTGTAGTTGTTTCTTTGTTTTGTGTATAAAGATTATGAAATTAAAGTTTCGTATATAGTCTTCTAGTAGGCGGCGTTCACCTGATACACAAATATTTGTGGTCCGCTTGATGACTAGGATGTTACTGTTGAGAAATTCATTGGCTGCAGGATTTTTCCGTGGGTTTACGTACGTTACCTATGCGGTTGCTATAAGGGGCCTTGGTATAACCTAGGAGCCATTACATTCCTGGTTACAACATGTCGTGTACTTGATGTACGCAGGCTGTTTTAAATACCTCAGTTTAATGTTTGGTCAGTTGACTTTATTTTCTGCTTTTCATGTAGTTTGCTTGAAAAGTGTTACTTTCTTATCGCAGCAAGCAAGTGAGCCTGTGAAGTTGTTACGTTTTTACTCATTTATATTTGGTTTTCTGATCCGCCTGGACACTAGTGTTTATCGTCGGATAGGTCACAATAAATGACCTGCACTTGTAATTTATTCAACTCTGCTGTTTGCTGATTTCCTAGTCGCTTGCATTTGAATCGTTCATGTTAAAAGTTCATTAAATTTTAAAACGCGCGTATTATGTAGACCACCTTGGCACACCCAGTCTTTTATCTGGCTAGCTCAGCCTTTGGGTAATTAGTATACAATGCAGTAAAGTGACAACAGTGCACATCAAGTACAACATAACATCTATGATGTTGTTTTGCAGTTCACACGGCAGATCACACACAGCTCAAGCTGTGCGTGTACGCACATTGATGACATGTGCCTCGTGTAGTTTTGTACTGTTCTGGATTGACAGTATGGTGCTTTTGGATGAGAAACTATAAAAGCACTGCAACCACTATGGCCCCTCGTTTTTGTTCCCTGGATGGTAAGGTGGTTACTCAACCAGTGGATTCAGTGATTAGGCGACATGTTCGATCATATACTGCCAACTACGTTGGCACATTTTGCGTTTAAAAAAATGTGAGAATTGGGCAAAACAAAAAGAAACGCTGTGTAGATAGTTGGTGATTAACAATTCTCTATAACCTTTTTTTCTCTTCTGCGGCACGTATAACGTGTGGGGTGCGAAAGAACTTAAACTCGATACGCAAAAGTCCGTGCAAACGTTGATTCTATTGATTGTGTGGAACCCTTACAAGGTGCACTTTCCGTAAACCCGTTGTGAGAAATTCAGAATGAATTTGAAGGAAATCTGTCAGCTAATTTATGACAAGCTTTGAAGCCACTAAGATCGATGCAGTCATTATGTATGACAATACAGAGTCCAAGCGGAATAGAAAAATGTTTGTGCAAGCAATGCAAACCAACGAAAAAGTTTGCTGATGCTCTAGAGAATATGAATTGTAAGCAGCGAAGCTAACGTGTCAACATATACTACATAATTAAAAGTTTTATAAGATGGATTAGGATCATTACGGAATTTAAATGGCGAATAAAAACGAACGTCGAACATACCATGAGAGATCAGTAATACACTGTTGCCAAGAAAGATCACTGTAAATTACAGCGCTGACGTGTTTAACATATCTGAAATTGGAAACATTCCGGTTTCATCCAAAGTTCTGAAAAAAAAATCGTCAAAACACGGTTAGTAGTAGATGCACACATTTCACACTGATCTACAAGTACCAAATGTGCAATAACGTAAATCGGTTTTACAGATCAGACAGTTACGAGGTGAGGTAAATAGTTGATTAGTGTATTGGGAAATTTCACTAAGTCCAGGATGGGGTTAGGTTCACGAAAATTTGTTGCTAAACACAGAAGATCGGCCCCAATCATTTGGAAAAGCGCAAGTATATTAGGACTGGAATAATGTAGTGAATTCTAAATGCACAACCTGGTTCGATAACAAACAGTTGGTTCCTGGTGTCCATTAGCTGATGGTCACGAGGACCAGCTGTTTGAAAAAATCTTCTTCAACTCATTCTGGTACCGTGGTGGATGCTTGCTCGTTTGTAGGTCCACTACAAAAACGGTTGATTGATTTGAGCATATGAGAGAAAGAAAGCGCAACAGCTAAGCAAAGTGGTTCCATAATGTCACCGATAGTACGGAAATGTCCAACCAACTCGCATACTAATTTTTGCGTGTTTCGACGATATTGCCGTCCTTTGTTATCACAGACCTTCGCATCCATCTGTCAAATATTCCTTCATTCTAGAGGTTAAGTGTCATTCGTTTCTGGTTACGTAACTTTCGCTGCAGTCACATGTAATTTGGTAGGTACAGTGTGTGATAACACCGACAGGTTGGTATCCTTCGATTGAAGACTAGATATGCTCTGGATCAGAGAATTTGACGTGCTTGTTGAAATCGTCACTAGAAGAATGAATAGTGTCATCCGTAAAACCCTATGTGCCTCCGAACTGCTTATGATTTGGGTTTTCAGTTAAGGGAACATTCCCAATCAAAAATGAAGCTTGAATTCATCATCACATTGGATAGAAATATCATTTTGGTAACTCTATCACGCAGTGGTGAAGCTACCATTGACATCATCACCTGTCAAATTTCTGATGCAATTTAAAGTGCCTACCCTGTTGAACGCATCATCTTATCTTTCAGTACTTGTCCAGTAATGTTGCTACACCTCAAAGGTAGCTTGCTAAAGTTTTCGTCGCCATTTTGTGCCTTACCTCTCAACTGTTGTTTTGAAGTAGGTAGCACTGTGTGAGCCACGAGGTAACTATCGGAAGGGACTCGTGACTACATACTGAAATATTTTCATACCGGTTCGACAAAGCCAAATTTCAGTGCAGCTGGTTCCCACCTAGTTGATATTAACTATCAAACAAAGCTAGATGAAGCCTACCGAGTCATCTGCATAGTTCATCGTTCTCACTCCGGAGTTGTCAGAATGCGACTGTTATCGACCACAGAGGGTATTGCTATCGTACTTTATAAACCTCGGCTGTGTGCACAAAATAGTTCTTGCATACCCTCAACCTTCCTTGGCTATTTACTCCCGAAGCACTTAAAATCCGAGTATGATTCACCTAACACCGACAGCCACGCGTTTTCTGGCAAACAGGTAACACTGACGTATTCGCCAGCCCACCATCCTCATCCATTAGACTGTAATTTGCCCCACATATGCAATCTTCACTGACTTATCTAATCAGTTCTGATCATCATATATACAATTTCCACAATCCGCATCCAATTTTGTCAGCCTGAAGAGCAGCTGTTTGTACGATTTATATCTTGCGAATTTCAAAGGAATCCCATGGGTATTGAAACAGTCTAAGGACCCAACGCCGGTGAAATAACTCAACATTACGTGGAGCTTGGCTTCAGGATCGAAGAAGTAAAGATTGTTATACTATTTCTCAATGTGTGTACTGATAGTAATGAATTTAAAGTCAACCGTGACGAACAATTATTTTCGATAATTCTTCATCAGCTAACTACAATTGTGTTTGTCCAACAAAATTATATCATCAAAAAAACTACTATTGATCCGTATAATAGGGTACAAAGTTCCAAACAGGCGAATTAGGCCGCACAAACGACGAATCACTGGCGTTTGTGATGAGTGGTTTAAAGATCCACCCAAAGTTAGGTCGTCGAGGTTTATTTTAGTGATGTGACCTTTGTCTTGGGCGACTGCAGGAATTTCAAAAGTTTTGTCGGAGTTTTACGATAAAATGGAAAACAAGAGAATTAAGTTGGCCAGTGGATTGAATCCAGTAGAGCAGTAGGCTCAATTTTTCAACGAACACTAGTGGTGAGTTCACAATTATTCGTCTGTGATTTTCAGTCAAACTGTGCTCTGCGTTATCGCTAGATTCTGTATTTTGCTGTCCAAGATTCAAATGTAAGTGATCAGACTCTAAAATTCACTTTGTAAGCCTACATCAACATATAGGTGGGTTTGATCTATCTCCGGAATTCAACATGAAATATTGCGGATATGCTACAGTGAACACATACTATGAATATGTGAATAACATCTGTTGAATTGCAGTTTAATGTAGCGGGAGCCTTTAAAAGCCGTAAAGAAGCTGCAACCTAACACAAGCATTCTTTCGTTGAGACCGGAGTCGTTTTACTAGACATAACGGATTATGTTTACAAAATGTCATATATGGTGTTCGACGGGAACAAGTTTAAAAGGAAGAAAGAAATGACACAACTGCCACAAAGATAAAATTGTCCAAAATACTCGGCGAGATGAAACAATCATAGCTGATTAGCACGTGCATCCTTGAGCGCATCAGAATGAGAGGGACGGTCATCTCTCATCTCTATGGTCTCGTTAAAGTTAACAAAGACGGAGTACCCTTGAGACCAACCTTTGATATGAATGGTGCACTGTATTATGCCTTGACCCAGTATTTAATCAAGCTGCTGAAACTAATCAACTCGGAACCGACTCCGTTCAGTTTAAAAGCACTTTCGAATTCGTCGACGCGTTTGATTAAGTGAATAGCAAGAAGTATGACATGATTTCCTTAGACGCAACCTCGTTATTCACGAATATGGTTGCCGGTGCTACTTCCATTCCGACACAGCAACGTTACATCAGTAAAAATCGCAAGTTGGTGGATGTTGTGTCACACAGCATTTTTGCAGAAAACCATCAGGAATTTACGCGACAGTTAAATATCTCTAAGTCCCCCAGTGACAACGAATCTGCTTATCCTATAGTTATCAATAAATCTACTGACCAAATACCCCATCCCTAATTGTAGTACTAGTATTACTGATTGTCTTCACTAAACCAACGCTTTCATTTTCAATTTTAATGAAGGTTATCTCCGTAGCCAGCTGCAATGGCTTCTAAAGTATAAGTGATACCTACAGACTAGAAATAATATACAGGAGATGTCATCTTTCTATCAGCGAACTTCAGGGTGCCTTAAATGGACTTATCTCGGCTGGTGCAGAAAACATTTCCGAAAGAGTAATTATTGTGCAAGGAAGATTTCGTCATCCAAGTAAAACACGTCACTGACAACAGACAAAAACGCCTACTTAAAATTTTCGGCCTTCAACGGAGGGTAAACCGATTTATGTTGAACGGTCTTTTGTCAGAGACTACAGAATTTCCACTTGCCACCTGGGACCAAGCGTACTATCACATTACCAGCAAAACAATTTGAAGCCATTTTGGTCGTTCAACAATTCCTCGAGGGTAGCGGACATTCTTCTTCCAAGTGAGAAGTTTTGGACTTTATCTGCGGATACGATCACGAAGAGCCTTTTGAGAAATTGTTACCAAATATTACCAGTTGTTACCAGTAAGTCAATAGGTCATGGTTACGCTACCCATGGGTAAGAATGAGGTGAACGCTGGACTCTAAGATAACCTGGGTCGGCTACTCTGGTTTTCTACTTCTCAAACGGAGGAGTGCGACGGGGAGTCGATATAGGTGTATTTTCACCCGCATTAACATCAAGACAATTCGTACTGAACTGGGACACTTGCTAAACACCGGCTTATTTTTTATATCCTTAACCGGTTCGTTACCGAAAAGAAGCTGTTCACAACGGCTGCGTAACGATATTGACGTGAAATTTGAAGAAACCAAAAAGAACATTAAACTGCAATTCCAAGCTTGGAATGAAGACATAGTCACTTGAACTCTTCTTCTTTTTCTAACTGAATCCTCAATCCCCCGAAGGCTAGTCATTGCGGGGTATGTGAGCCAGTCGATGGAAATAACAACGTACTCATCGTCAAGGTCATCCGTATGCCCCTAGCTGACACAAGGAGCTCCGATACCTCCATTTCTGTTGTAAGGTAGACAAGTTCGCGAAAAGACTACAAGCCTGCTCACACTTACATTCGGTTATCTCATTGTCTCAGAAGAAGTCATATTGTGATTATCCTAATACCTTTAGGCGTGACAAAAACAAGGCCAAAACCCTTGCGGTTGTACACCAACGACTCTGTTAATTATTACTCACAAGCGAAAGTGGCTGAGCGTTCACATACGCTAATTCGGTCGTGCCTAACTTGAGGTCAGTGGCGCAGTAGTAAACACGGTTACCTCATGAACAGCATGTCCGTGGTTCAAGTCCCGGCAGTGGCGAGGATATTCACTACTGACGAGCTCTAATGAGAGCGAAACTCAAGTCTAGTGCTTCTTTTCGGAAGGGGCCGATTGGATAGTGTATGGGAATGCGACAGCTGCGATCAATTGTGGGTGATGTTCAAATTGAAAGAAACTCTGTCAGTGTTGGGTACAACTGTTGATAAAACCTAATGGCTGAACCTCATTACAATTTCCTACAAAGAACAAAAGAATGAGGTCAGCCCAGACAGGAATTTAGATAAAGAGGGTCCTTATCTGAAGCTTTATCACGTTTCAGCTGTCTAGCCATCAAAGTCTCTTCTAATTTTGAAAAACGACCGTCAAAAATGTTATAAATAAACAAATTATATCTATCGTCCACAGCTCAGTGCGCCGGTCAAGGCCAGTTGAATAGTTTCTCAAAGAGCCTAGCCCGTCTAAGAAGCCGTTAAGACAAACCGTAAATTAATGAGCCATCCGCTTCGCATACACCTTCGCCGCCGCCTTATTGACAGCTTGTGTTACTACAGATTGGGAAGAATGGCATTCAACTTTTCAAGAATAAAATACCCCGTCTTTCCGTTAGATCGTTTCGTCATGGTCCGGGAGTTGTCTGTTCCGAAACTAGCACTTAATTGAGTAACATGTACAGTCGTATCGGAATCAAAAACAATTGCCCGCATTTAGTTACGAGTGATATCGACTGGGCGGAACTCCACTCTTTGTCTTATGTGTAGTGCTTTTTTTAAATCGGACTTCCTCTGTCCCCTACCCATGTGGAACAGGTCATCACTGTAAGTTTTTCTTACCAATGTTCTTAGTTGTTTTTACATACAGTCCGATTTCTCAGAATTATGCTGAATTATTTAGAAGTTACGAACATACGGTCTCTTGGAAAATGGTACGAGGAAACAGGTGTGAGAAACTGACCTCCATCAACCGACCTAATTGTTAGTGTGCAGCGCCCGCACACACAAGTTGCCTCCTGTCGACGGTCAAATGATAAAGTTGGCGTTTATGTTAGCAACAAGCACGGTTATGTTCTAATATTTAGTTTGTTTCAGGAACAGGCACCACAGAAGACGCTGGTGATATCGCCTGGCATATTGTTTGTGAATGCATAAGCTGATATGTCAAGTAACTAACGACACTCTGGTCTACATCAGTAAACTTTGCTCAGACTAATAAGGCAACCGGTACATAATCGACCACTGACTGAGATCTAATCGAGCAGGTTTTACTGTGCCTTGAGAATTACCACGAACACCTAATCCCGTTTGTCCAAGAGGTTTGATGTCAGTGTCGCCATAATCCGCGTTCGTTCTCAGTGGCTGCATGAAGAATTGTGAGGAAGCTACACAGCGCCGCCACCTGGTCCATGTGCCCGACGGCTTGATCAAATGAGTCAGTCAAAACTGGTGATACAATTTGTACTAACTGAATTGATTGTCACCGGATTATGTAATCTGATTCTCTAATGACGTGAGACGTTTGTAAAAGCCCTGTAACTGAAAAGTGACATTCTTCTCGGCGGTTCAAACGAGCCATCTGTACCTGTTACCCAATGTATCTGAACTCAGAGTTACGAGTTGAATCCATTAGATATATGTTTTCCCGTTTTCCCAAGGACCCTGATTACCATTTTTGTTGCAAGTAGGTTTCTGTCAAGAAAAGTCTTGCTGATATTGAGATTAAGTAGATGTCAAGGCACTCCGTATCTTAACACTAGATTTGAACAGGTGAACGTGTACCACGTGATATTATAGGCGAAAGTTTAAATCAAATGGTTCGATGATGACTACTGCGAGGATAGCGAATTGGTGGCAGAAAAACTCGCCAAACAGTCAGAAAGTCGGAGATGCAAAAACGTATGTGTGGATGAGGATACACGATAAGAGTGAGCTCTGGTAAGAACGAACCTGGAGTACTGCGCTTCCTTTTGAATAGGGTTCATTTGCATAAACTGGAAAACGATAGAAGGACGTAACAGGTTAAAGGTTGATTCAGTGAAACAGTTGGAAACCAATAGACTTAATGTAGGCCACGCTTCTATCTATGGTTGTTCAAAAGAACAGCCGTCAAATTAGTTTAACTTCAATGCTATGAAAGGATCATGTAGGTACATGTAGTATGAAAGTATCTCTGTTAAGAACAAAATAATGAAAAGATCAGCCTTGATGTGAAAACCAGAGGTGATAGTCGGCGCGCTGAACCACCTCCTCGTGGTGCCGACTGGGCGGTCTCGGTGCAAACCTTGACCGGCTAAGAGTTCAGCAACTCCAGATAGGGCCAACCACTCTACCTGGTTTTAGTCGTACTGGTTACAATCGATCAAGACAA
>JTDE01001126.1:30127-62302 GCA_014338405.1 Paragonimus skrjabini miyazakii
TGCTCATTAACGCTTGCTATTCTTGTGAGAGGACTTGTCATTTGTTCACTGTTGCTTACTACGCAGCGTCTCACATTTGACAGACAGCCTGTTGTTACATTCACCTTTTACATATCTGTTGCTTATTTTTGGTGTCACCGTTTGTTCTTCTCTTGAACGAAGCTGTGTATATTGCTCTTCAAAATAAACGATAAAAAAGTATCTCTGTTAAGAACAAAATAATGAAAAGATCAGCCTTGATGTGTAAACCAGAGGTGATATGCTTCCCTACTCAAACCTGTCACCAATTACTTTGAACGTGGGCAATTCATAATGTTAAGAAACTTATCTTGACGACCCAATGCACTTGCATATCAAGCGTGGTACGGAACATTGACGTTCACGGGTGCCTGTTTTATTGTTTCACTTCCCGGCTACAACTCACGTGTTGTCACATGTAAGGTAACTAATGTACACACCACATTGATCGAACTGTGGAGCAGCTGATTTTCATTCCGGTAAGAAATGTTCAACGATCACACTTGTCTTTAATATTTGGCACATCTTGTGGGCAAAAATCTATTAATACAAAGGGTAAATGTGTCGCTGTCTTTCTGAATACTTTTGCGTATGCTCTGACTATACGAAGATATGCGAGTGAAAGAAGTAATTTCTGAAAACCGAACAAAAATCAACACCGTCTCAGACAGATGTTCATAATATTTACTATGTAGACATGTGTTAGTTACAACAGTATAAACAACGTTGTTACGTAAAACTAAAAATAAACATACAAAAAACCATCCCGCTTCATTCACTTCAATGAAGAAAATGCAAACCATATCTTGCTAGGACCCAATCTTCCGATTTGGTCTACATCTGGCTACATGAAAACGCAGAACTCTTGCGTTGCCAAAATGAAACGCGGAAAAAGGCGATAGAATTTTCGAAACACTGAGTTACCTTTAACCACTTCATCAAAATAGGAAGAAGACATGTTGCAATATGTTATTATTTTATTTACTCACATCAGTCGCAAACGGAAAACACCAGTTATATACATCACACAGATAAGGACAAATAGGGACTAGACACGCCTACAAGCACACCAAGTGTTATGTATTCACGATCATGACAACTCGATAGGTTGCCTCAACCACTTTTGTGCACATAACGTCGGCTGGTAAGTTCGGATGAGCACCGCTTCGCAGAAAGCTATCAACTTCAGGTTTCAGTTGCGTAACAGTATCTTCAATGAACTTAATATATATTGGTGAGTAGTCGGGGATTTGGCTACTTTCAAGTTGAGCACCCACAACTGATGGCAGCTGTCGCATTCCCATAGGGTTTCCAATAGGCCCCTTTCGAAAAAAAGCACTAGGCTCGAGTTTCGCTCTCATTAGTGCCCGTCACTAGTGAATATCTTTGCCACTGCCGGGACTAGAACCACGGCCATGCTGTTCATGAGGCAACCGTGTTTACCACTGCGCCATTGACCTCACATCAGGCAAAGCCGAACTATCATATGTGAACGCTCAACCACTTTCGCTTATAAGTAATGGTCAGGTTGCCCGATCGTCTTAATAGGAGACACAGTTATTGTCAGTTAACTCTTGTCGATAACCCCACGTTGCCTTGGTGACTTGCTGCCTTAAGGTGTTTAACTGTCTATGACATTAGATTTCGAGCCGTCAGTGCACCAAGTTGAGGTTGCTGCGTCGTCCGTTGTTTCAGCCACTTCGGGGTAGGTTCAGCGACTCGTTGTGATAGTAGTCAATCTGTTCTACCTGTGTAAATGTCACTGCAACTGCAAGTGAACTGGCACACAACATGGGGGAGAGAAGAGTTTGGCAAACTATTTTCATGATTGCGGAGAGCTGGTCTTCTGGTGGCTTGAAATAAGCGCAACCGCGTAACCACATACATTCGAGCCAGAGCAGACTTTAATTTGTGCTTCATATATTTGGCTAGATGATCACCTTTGAATGGCAAGAATAGGAAATCATCCTTCTTCTGAGCCGGTAGTATGGGCTCAGTGCTTTTTTCGCCGTTTTATGTGCCCCGAGGAATTTGCCGGGGTATAAATTTGCTAGTACAGTTTATCTCAGCAACTCCTGTTCTGTCTGCAGTGTAGCAGGGGTGCAAATATGTCTGGCTCTAAGAAACAGTATCTAAACCAAACCCCGTTTGTATGCAATAGAAGCAAAGCTAAGAAACAGAAGATAACGACTAATCCATATCGCTTTGCAGTGAACCGAGCGCTGTAACATTCCATCCGCACGTCTTTTAATGAGTACATCAAAAACAGAAAACTTATTGTTCGATTCAATTTCGTGAGCTAAAGATAGGTTGGGATGAATATTATTACGAAAGTTGAAAAATAAATCAAAATGAGTGACGTTAGTAAAAATTAAAATATCAACAACGTATCGTTTGTATAATAACGATTCAGCAGCTCTGATGAAGTGATTAAAGTGAACTCAGTGTTTCAAATTTCTCAAACGAAGACTTCCTGTCTCAGTTGCGCGATCATTGGATCGATTGGTCTCTTTACGGTGCAAAGTAGCAGTGAAACGGATACGCACTTATTTCTATGAGGAACATATCCGATCAAACCAATTTCCGACGTTATTTGTCAAACTGTTGTCTAAAGAAAACTTACCGAGAACCAACACCAATCCCATGAGATTAACATGCGCGCATATTGATGCTACTCGGGAGAAGATTAACAAGTTCTTAAAAACTCAACATGCCCCGAATATGAAACAAGAAGTTGGCATCTGCATTCAGTCTGCCGTTATTTCGGAAAAAATCCTTCTGAAACCATCAGTGAGAAGACGTTGTACTCTCGGGAAAGTGAAAAAATATGTTGCCTCCCTCTGTTGTATCAGTACTATAATCAACCACTCTCTTCATCCGATGATGTAGTGATGTCTCAGTGAGTAAGGTCATTTGTTTATGTAGGCGTAGTTTATTTCTGAATTATTGACTTGATCACCGCACCGGTTGAATTTCTGTTTAACTTTTGTTTGCGAATCACCTTCTTATATTCCGGTAGGATAAAACAATCTTTTCTTCACAGTTTCGACAACGTCTTTTTCTCCGACGATTTTTTTTACGTAATATAAGATGGGGTTTTCCATAATCTGCGAAGACTGATAATCTCGATTCTGCCTGTTCTGGCTTAACTACGGATCAATATCACCCCGTTCTCTTAGTCTGATAGTTGCACTCCACTTCGCATAGCAGAAATCTAATTGACAAAATGCTGGTTACTGACCTTGTGTAAATCCAATTAGTAAGCTCCATTCAACTAATCCACAATGTAGTATGCACACCCAACATCGATTACATAATTAATTTCACCTAACTGGTTGTAGGATAAAACCAGACAGTCGCAGGATTTTAATGAACACTCTGAAAGCCTTAAGTTACGTCGCATAGGTTCTAGCGTTTCACGATAACCACTGATTCAATTTTACTCTCACTTGTATTATTCGAAAACAGTTAATCACAGATGATGACACACATTCAGTGTCTGACGTTCACAAACTGAAACATGATCAGGAGACACAAGGCAGTAGATCTCGGGTTAATCGAGTCATGTCGTGTAAGCATCCATTCATCCCGGTTCAGGAATAAACTATCAATCAAAAACGATCACACGCCCATTGACCGTTGCACTCGGACTGCGATTGGACGTTTTCGTCAACTGGCTATACAAAAGCTGTTAATCTGTGTGTGTTCAGAGATCTTCAGGTAAATGACAGGAAGTGTTTGTGGCGAAACAAAACGGTGAGACACTGTGATATCACACTGTAAAAACAAGATTTTGTTCCGTGTTTTCACACATTACCAGGAAAATAAACTATGCACGTTCCTAACTGACCATGTTGATACAGCAAGCGAGTAAGGTTATAATTATTTTGAGCACCAAAAGACAAACTTTGCGTTGATGACACGTTAATATTTCCAGAATATAAAAACAAGAGCTGATATTTTGCAAAGTCTAAGTAATCGTTTGCCTAACGTGAAGGTCACGAATTAGGTTGAGACGAGCTATTGTGCGTCGTTCCTATTCCCGTTCATGAGTCATCGAAAGAAAACCACTTAGGGGGGGAATTACGTGGTCTAGTCAATACCCAAATTTTAGCAAATGCCCACAAATTAGTGAACACTGCATTCACGATAACAAGAACCTATGTTCAAGACAACCGCTCAGGAGAACTAGATCTGATCAGGTCAGTTTCACAAACAAACGGTTATTATAAACGATTCATACAATAGTAAATATAACTATCGTCATCCGAAGAAGTGATTGTTGCAGAAGAGAAGGGTATCTACTAGTACCTAGTTCTCGATTTTGTTTGCACTGAAATACACGATACATAATGAGTTCATTTAAATTAAGTTAACCCAAAGCTTCACAGCGATTTCAGTCAAAACAGAACAGCATATGCGTGCTCCCTCACATCCCAGTCACCCGTTTACATACACTGTTGAGAGAGTTACGAAGGCCGAATCGACAGATGATTAACCTCATTGGTGGAGGGAAATTTGTCTAGTTAGGTGTAGAAATCTACTAAAGGGGAAAGGCACTGTAGGATAAGCATGCAAATAACTAGGTCCTACGTTGATTAGACGCGTTTTAATCGCTGATCATGTCATCGCTCCAGCTAGTGCATCTAATGACCGAGCGTTCACATATGATAATTCGGCCTTGCCTAATGTGAGATCAATGGCGCAGTGGTAAACACAGTTGCCTCATGAACAGCGTGGCCGTGGTTCTAGTCCCGGCTGTGGCAAGGATGTTCACTAGTGACAAGCACTAATGAGAGCGAAACTCGAGCCTAGTGCTTCTTTCCGAAATGTGTCTGTTGGAAACTCTATGGGAATGCGACAGCCGCGATCAGTTGTGGGTGATGTTCAACTTGGAATTTTTGAACAATCTATTGATAGCCTATGCCTCACTTTTTGGTTATAATATATGTTTGGTTCTTGTGTAGTGAAGATAAGCGATAGTAATATACTACTAATACCATGGCTATTTAGTAGCAGGACCAGAACATATATTTTGACATCGTACAAGCCACAGGAAAAGTGCAGGAAAAATAGCAGAGTGCAGAATCGCCCAAAACGGTCCCTACTACCTAAAGGAACCGAGCGTTGGCGTCTGCAGCAACCGAGACGGTCTGAGGCCGAATACCGCGTGCAAATGAGTGGTTTTGTTTCTGGTCTTGTTTAAGCGCTTAACCCATGTGTTGCTTTGTTGGATAAACAACCCTTGTGCCATCCGCGTTCTTGGATCGCATTATTTGGTGCCGTGCTCAGCATTGAAGGATGAAGATCCCGCTACCGCAGTTGTTCAAGGGTGGGGACGTCCGGAGCTTTCTGGAAGACTTCGAGGACGTGACAGGGACGGTCGGAGTCAAGACCGACCGGGCGAAGCTGGTGACCCTGTGGATGCTGGCTAAGGGCAGGGCGAAAGTGGTTCTGGAGGTGGCGCGAAGGGGTCCCGAGAAGCTGAACTGGTCCGCCGTGAAGGAGGCGCTGATCGCTGTGTTCGGCAGACCAGCCGATTTCCAGGAGGCAATGCGACAGTTCAAGGGCGTCTGGCTTGGACCAGGAGGCGGCGCTCTTGTGTATGCCGTGTCACTGCGGGCAGCGTTGTCAAGAGCCTTGCTACATTTGGACCAGGATTCGGTACAAGGCATGCTGACAGATCAGTTCTTGGACGGAATGTCACCAGCGGTGCGGGATGAGCTCAGAGTGGCTCTCTTCGCACATCTGATGACGTTGGAACAGCTGACGGAAAACTCCCCGACAGTCAGCGAGTTGAAGACGAGTGAGCCAAGTGGAGTGAATGACCTGCGAACCGCAGTAGAAAAGTTGACTCAAGAAGTGGCGGCTTTGAAGATGAGGAGGGAGGAGAACCGTTTCGACGTCTGTTACAGATGCGGAAGACGTGGACATTGGCGAAGAGTTTGCCCGCGCGGCGAGAAAATGTCCTCTGTAAGTAAACGTTTCAATGATTGTTTTTTGTCTGGGAAGGGCGATCCGATGATGGGAGCGGTGGTTAAGACGGCAGTTCAGGCGAGGATAGAAATCAATGGTAGTACGGGGTGCTGTTTGATTGACATTGGGGCTGAGATTTCATTGAGTGGGACGAGACCGAAAGAAGTTGCTCAGCCGTGTGCGATGGTCGTTCGAACGGTCGGTGGGTTTGCACTCAGAGTTACAGGCGTTGCGGAATATGATGTCGGAATCGATTATCACGTAGTCAAGCAGTCGTTCGTACTTTCCCCCGACGCACGCCAGACTATATTAGGAGCAAATTTTCTTGAACGCGCTGAGGCCGTGATTGCTTTGAAGCATGGTAAACTTGTAACGAAGAATGGAGTGGTTCAATTAGCGAGAAAACGCAAACCTCAGCTTGGACAACTTGAAGCGAACGCACCCGGAGCAATACCTGTCTGTGATAATCGGTTGCTGAGTGAAGTAATATGCAAATTCCGAAAGCTGTTTACCACGGTCCAAGACCCATATGGCTATTGTGACTGGATTGAACATGAAATCTCCAACAAGCCGGACCAGTTTCGACCATTCGGGCCCAGAAGGATTCCGGTTCGTCTGCAGCCGGAAATCGAGCGACAAGTGAAAGACATGCTGAAGGAGGAAATCATTGAGGAGGCTGACAGCCCGTTCAATTCTCCTGTTCTGTTGGTGAGGAAGCCAGCTTTGCAAATGATACGACATCCCGAGCAGAAGAGAATGTACACCAGGAGCAGCGACATCTCAGAGGCCAATACGCAGATCGTCGAGAGAGCGAAGAGAACCTGAACGGCTTTTGCTGCAGCTGGAACAATCTTTGCGGGGGGAGGAGTATAGTGAAAATGAGCAATTATAATATACTAATCACATCACGGCTATTCAGTAGTAGGACCAGAGCATATATTTTGACATCGTACAAGCCACAGGGAAAATGCAGGAAAAAACATCAGAGTGCAGAATCGCCCAAAACAGTCTCTGCTACCTAAAGGAACCGAGCATTGGCGTCTGCGGCAACCGAGACGGTCTGAGGCCGAATACCGCGTGCAAATGAGTGGTTTTGTTTCTGGTCTTGTTTAAACGCTTAACCCATGTGTTGCTTTGTTGGATAAACAACCCTTGTGCCATCCGCGTTCTTGGATCACAACACTTGTATCTTCTGAAGGTAATTATACTTCACGAATTCTCTTTTGCGCAAGTGATATAAGTGCATTCACACTGATATCACGTGAACGTTGTTGTCTTTTCTAAAATGATTACATCTCTTGGCCAATCTTAGGTTCGTTTTTCCGGAAACTCTTCACATCCATGTTTTCTCTCAGCTATCCAAAAAGAGACTTAGAACCTAAGCCAAGGATATCGTACAAGTCTTCAAGAAGAATATATATTTGAACGACGTTACGGCAAAGTCTTCTGAAAACGCCTTTTAGTGTACGTTATTAATATTGTCAGTCATATGAGCATAAATGTCAATCGTGCAATCAAAAATGTTCACAATGTCATTAAGACACTGGCGTTTACTTTTGCCATTCTCTAAATGGAAACCGAAACATAAGTCATTTTAATGTGTCAAACTGGACGTTGCTCACATTTTGGCGACAACTTTTGCATCCATATAGAGTTTCCAAATTCAACAAATCCCATCCCGCTCGCCATCTACTCTTGCAGTCAAGCTCGCTAAAAAAACTGATGAGTGATAACAACGGATTTTAAGTTGTTCCTGGCGAGGTAAGATAATCCACTCGGCAACGCGGCAATTCCGACAGTCGGGTTAGTAGATCTTTATTTTGTATACTAGAAAATGCTAGAAAAGACGATCGAAATGACCGAAATTTATTATGGTAAAAGTGCTGTCTCAAGTCGAATGTGAAGTAGCCGGATGCACGAATTGTCAAACAGAAAATGACGTCCAAAATGGAGTAGCAAAATGAGGGCGCAAACAGCCATCATTCGACGCGAAAGAAGGTCATTAAGACAACCGGGCATATGATAAGATGAGAGGGTGTCAAACATTACCAAACAAAAGTGCTTTGGTAGATAAGCAACGTTAGTTTTAAAAATAGAAGGAAAAAGCAATTTATACTTGCACTCATGTTAAAAAGTCATCATGACTGCTCACCATGCATAGGAAACGACAAGGTAAATGCAAAGTGAGGATCGACTTTCTACAAACAATATAAAAATGCTTCAATAAAATGAACATTTTGAATCGTACAGAACACAGGAAGACAAACGTGCCAAACGAACTCCAACAAATCCGATAACGAATAAACTTAAAATATTTCGCCGGTATACCACAGTTCATCATGAAATCAATACGGTCATATATGTTAAAATAAGTCAAAATGTGGACAAACAGCATGGAGAAATTTTTGCTAACTGTTCCTGAATCAAGTGAAACGTTACAAAAATGTCTAAGAATCAGTAAGCCAACCATTCAGACGGTGAATCGTCAGTGTTACTAGTGCGTCGTTTGAAATTCCCCTCACAATTACGCCACGGAGTTATCTGTCAGAGTTTCGATGGGCATGTGGACCGATGGTGTGACCTTTGGCCAGGACAACTACGGGGTTCGGACCAATTTTTGTGTGAACGTAAAATCTGATTGTGTAGTGTAGCCGTGATCGAGTCATCAGCAGCCACCGTGCGTTGTTTAACTAACTTGGGGTGGCTGACAGGAACTTTGTAGACTACACAGTACGCTGAGTATAGTCAGCCTGTTGATCAGTACCAGCGGAATTTGCGACAAATGCACTGTTGATAGATTTGGTCCGGTCTGTCTTGAGTCACGCTGGATGATGTTCTTTGATATATTTTGACGAATGTTTCACCAAAAGACCTCCATCTTCGGCTGTACAACAACGGTAGAATGAGTACACAATCATGAGTTAGTCGACGGCAGGGAGTTTGTCTTTCAAGCTCAAAGTCAGCAAGGGGATGTGATGAACCTGCTGCGTGGTGTTGCCACCCTGAAATATTCGTCCAGGAATTTGATAAAGTCGACGACTGAATGTCTCTGTTGCAATATCAGTCTTAAAAGAAATGCGGATAAACACGGCTTTCTTTTCCACCGTGTAACCGGACTCTGTGGATTTATGTGTTACAGTGACATTCTTCCAAACCTCTTTGTGTTGTTTGAAAACTGTTTTAACTTCGTTCAACCTACATAATTGCACTGATCTGCTGATGAATTGTCGAAATCAATTGATCGTCACAGTTCTCTTCCATTATTCGACGGGAATTTTCGTGAGACTTCACTAGTGAACAAAAAGACAACATCTCTTATATTGGTGGCCCTACTTATCTTTTAAGACTGGTCTATTGCGGCCAGCAGAAGCAATATTCTAATGTTCTTATGTTCGTTGACTAACACAAGACACCTCCATACAAATTATGTCAATCCATTATTGTGAATAACTACAGCCTTATACAATGTGATGTGCCTATCTCATTGACTTTCAAATGTAAGTTAAATATTAAGAGTTTCTTGAGTAAATAACCGAACTTCATTGGTTGTCTCTATCAAATGCTATTTACCAAATTTCATGCCTAGAATGAGTCTGCGTGTAGATACAGTTTTCTCATGTTTTTCAACGCAGACAGCATTGTGAGGTGATCTTAGTTCACACGTTGCACCTCAATCTTATGTTGTATGAAAGTGTAACAGTAGATTTCAAACAAACGTTAAGTAACAACCGACGTAAGCTGGGACGTCTATTCTGCATGAACTCGTATTTATCTATTGAGTGAAGTGTGGTTGTTACTTGTAAACAAGAGTGTTGCTCAGCTTGCTCACAGTCGTAACTAAAACGATCTGTTCCCCCATCCGCTTAACCCATCAGCTCTTTTGCTATTTCAGTGAATTCATTATTACCGGAACAAAGTGATACCTGAAAACGAGTTCAAGCAGTTGACTCGTGAGATAATATAACATGCAGTGGCATCCGATAAGGTGTACCAAAATCCTGCCTCCCATTTGTCAAGCACACCAATGAAATAGGTCACGTTTACTCAACAAAATTGGTTGACGTGTTATTGTGCACTTGGAAAACGGAGTTGGTAGCCTTCTTCACGGTAATATTAATTAGTACTCGCGAACGAATCTGTGTGTGTGTGCAATCTGTTGTTTACTGTGGTCGTTTGTTTGCACTGGTACTGATTACATTCTTTTCTCCGTTGTTAAGCCTAATCGAGAATATCGTTTAATCAAGAAATATGGATACAGTTCCCTTTTGTTAATAAATTATGGCGTGGTTCACATGACTCAGGCGTAGGTTTCTCACTAAGTCTTTTTTATAGTCAATAAGGTAGGAGTGATAAGGTTTAATTATTTCGCCCCCATGAATAACCCCTAACGTTGACCATTCTCTTCTGTCAAATATGTAAGCGTAACAAACAAAATGACAGATCCTTTCCATGTCTTGGCTCATATGGGATTAAAAACCGGGAGTAGAGAGAAATAATTACAGACCATCTGTTAAACCTACTTGTCGATGTCAGTTGTCTAACTCGCTGTTATGGAATCTAGTGTTGACAAGGGTGGCCATTAAATGCTCCCCAAGCTTCAGCATGAAAAAATTATTAGCGATTTCTCAAGCAGATTCCCCGTCTTGACAATCTGATCCAGCGTGAAAATTTTTATTTCTCTACAGTGAGACTGTGTTACAACCAATCGATTAGTATGGGGATATAGGTCATGGGATTAAGAATATAACCATAACAAAACATGGGAACAGTAATTCACAGGGATCGAAAATCTCAAAAAACATTTTACAAACAGAGGCAGTATCATGTTCGGCATGATAAATGAAATGAGGAACGTTTTGACCCATTGTACCAAAAATAAGATGAACAAGTTTGTGAAACCTATATGAATTCATCGGAAAGATGAAACGTTCGAAAACATCAAACCCTCACACATTCAGGTAATCAGCAGGATATAAAGGTTTTCATGTTTGCAGGACCTAGTATTTGATACCGAATGACAGAAGTGATGTCGCCCTAATGACAGGATTCGTCGATCTGTTTGTCCAAACTAGTAGTGACAGTTAGATGTCAAATACAGTGATAAAGTAGACACCTTAACAGCATCCTCAAGGCCGTGCGTATTCTGTGATATGCTGTTAGGATTGTCAAATGCACCTGCAACTTTCCAAGGTCTAATGTAAAAATCATTGCACGGTAAAATTTCCGGATATACTAATGTATCTGGATGACGTTACACGACTGAATGACTTGACTGAGACATATCTGAAACTAAACCCTCCAGTTGCACATTTTCTCCGCAGAAGTTACCTTTTTGTGTCCCTTGGTTTTTGGGTCAGGCGTCTGTACAGAGTAGAAGAATTGGGAACAAATGCATTCAGATCCTACACGGACGAATTTAGTTGATATGAAGAGCTTCTTCAAGCGCATTTCCTAGTATAGTTGCTTTATCGCTACTTTTGCCCGCAACTCCACCCCCATAATCAAGCTATTACAACAAAAGCAAGAATCCAAGTGGATTGTGAAATGCTAGCCGACTCTCGAATCAGCGTGAGAATCTCGATACACGGCATTGTTTAAAAATTACTATTTTCCGGAGTGAAATCAAAAGCCAGCATTGGTGGCACTAAGCAATATCAATTTTATTGAGTTTCTATGGGTTATTTTATGGATAAGTAAAAACATCATAATGAAAAATTACGATTAAGTTTTTTTATTAGTTGGTTTGTAGCTTGTCTGTTTTGGTACATGACACACTTAAACTACTTGCTTTATCCGGGTGCTCATTATGATTGAAGTCTGATATTAAGCCAAAATGTCATCTGAACTGGTCACTTCACTGACGTTCTGGTTTGCTCGAGTGGTCGTTAGACCTCTACCTCTGTTGTCACGGTATCTCTTTCGGTTTACCATTTCCCATAGCATATTACCGTGCACCTCGGTTACGTCGGGTGATTTAGGTTCTCGATGTTCTTTTATTATAGACAGATATGTACGTGTTATTCTTCCCATCATTTTACGGAGTGGACTGTGGAACAGATATTTATCAAGAATACTCCGTTTCCCGTGTAGTATCTAGTACGGATCAGTTCTGGAATACTGTGTAGACTGCAGCAGTCGCCTTGCCATTTGGCCACTACCCAATTCTTACCCATCGACTAAATGTGGTGTGGATTTCTTGTATGTTGCTCGACTCCCCACTCTTCGACAAACGTTCTGAATTCTGTGCCAACAGACTGTGGTCTAATATTTAAGATGATCTAAGGCAGGCTACATAGCATAAACTGGACGGAGTTTATCAATGGTAAAGCACGAAATAATAGAGCTCAGCTAGTCCAATCAATAGAAATCACTGAAATGATGCCTCGTGGCCAAGTATTACTTACTTATGATTGTTAGATTATCCGCGGCTATTATTTGCCAAAGTCTATGAAGAATTTGTTCCATTAGCTTCCTTTCCTCACTGTGCCTCGAGGCAATGTTTGGACACGCAGTACAACTTTGTATATAGTCTCTTAAGGAACTTGAAGTCTGGGTCCAGCAGAAAAGCTTGTTTTCCCTCCGGTTAAATCTGTTCACTGTTGTATGTACATAACAAACATGCTTCAACATATTTCCCTCAGAGGTTCTTGGACTGGCAATTCTTCCTGCATCCATCAACTTGGATAACTTAATTACAGCTGCTGCAGAAGACCGCCAGTTTTTCGGGTAATCTTTTTTGTTGTGTGGTCATCCATTTCTACTTACTCCGGCCAGTCATTGTAATGTAGCTTCTTATGATGTCCGTTCCTTCGGGTCTTGGGATTAGGGCGATTTCCGTCATAGTGTGACCCATAATCTCAAAAATTTCAAAGTAAAGCTGTTCGAAGGAGAAATCTTTTTCAAAAGCCATGAACAGGGTGTCAGATATATGTATCTACGTCTCCTGCTGATAAATCATTTCTACCTTCGGACTTTTAACCTGTTCTTGGCGCAACAGATAACGGTTTCCTCATTATTAAAGCTAACGAACTGTGATTGCTGCCAAATATTGTTTTCTGACTGAGAGCAATGTTACTGTGCTTTACCAAGGTGTCTATCAATGCTGATCTTTCTTTCTCAATTTGCGCATAGTTCCACTTAATGAGCAAAAAGATTCTGCGTCACTAATTTATTACTACTGTAACGTGCGGTCGAAACCAGCAAGCGCGCACAGGTTATATTTGAGTTGTGTAGCAGGGCGTGCTGCTGTGTTGTCAACGCCGTTTTAGTTTTCGTTTGTGTAAATCGCATGCATGGCTTACTGGGCCTTTGGCTTATGCTTGTTCTTGTTGTTTCCTTTTACAGGACTGTTGTTGGAACCCCTACTCCGGAAGAACGCTGTCCCCTGGTGTCTCCATATTGTCCCAAAGTTGGTCCGTAGGTGTAACGGACAACCCGAGCAGAAACAGCCGGCTTGCATGTTACACTACTCCATTTTGTGATTGTTGTGTCCAATCGAATGCCAATGAGCCATGCAGTTGACCAATCAGATTGCTCTGACCTTCAAGTGATCGATGACACTTGCGGGTAGCGGCTGCCCGCGCTGTGTGGACGGACAGTTTTTCGTAACGTATCGTGAATCGGTTGTTCTAATAAAGCTCACATACTACTGGTATTTTCCATCGTTCTTGAATACGACAATTGGCGTTGCTCGATCAAACCTTCATTATGTCAAATTCACTACAAGCTCCGGATTTATTTTGGACCGATCCTACCGTACAACCTTCGGTTGAAAAATGGACGTCATGGAAAACTACATTCATCGATTACGTGGAAATGTTGCCAGTTTTTAACGATGTGATCAAACTGACTGAGGATCACAAGTTGAGATTGGGGGACGAAGGTAGACGGTTGTTCGATGCCCTAAACCTGCAGTCGAAAGTTACGTTTTCGGATGCGCTAGCTGATTTCGTTAAACATAGGAGATTACGGATGAATACCTATACTTCACGGTTCACATTCTCTTCGTTACATCAAGCGGCAGGAGAAAATTTGAACGGATTTATTTCTAGATTGCTTTGTTCAGTCCGCCAATGTGAGTACAGTACGGTGCCGCAAAAGAAATTTAGGAAGTTCTTTTGGTACAACAGTTGATTTCTGACGTTCATGATTCAAGGATTCGAGAGACATTATTGGTCGAGAATTCAGTGAAACTTACATGGGAGAGGGCTTGCGACCTGGCAGGGGCCAAGGTTCAGGTCCATGATCAAAATAAATTGTTTTCTACGATCTCCCAATCTGCGGCGATTTATCGTGTGAGAGAAGCTACGGGTTCCTGTTTGAATTATTCAAAACACACGGCGTGCTGCCGGTGATGAAGTCCAAAACACAAGGCTAATTACAACAAATGCTCCGCAATCAACGCTACATGCAGATTATGTAATAAACTTGGTCACTTTGCGTGCTTGTCGCTCCAAATCAGTGGCTGCTGTCATGGAAACGTTGGAAGATGTCGAACTAAAGGAATGTTCAGGGAGTGAACACATTTTTTCAGTCCATAGGAAATCCGCAACCTTCATTGAAAGCCTGTGAACCCCCTCTTCCAATCGCTGACGTACGTACTGTGTTTTTTGAAGTTGGTGGTAGAACAATTTCGTTGTGCATGGAAATGGATTCAGCCTCACCAATTACAATTGTACCCCTGGATTTTTATACAAAGTATCTGGTGAATTTACCAATTTACCCTCTTACTATACGTTCGGGAGTTATTCCAGCAACCCTGTACCGATTAAAGGATTTGTTACGTTGTCCGCTTTTCTCAACAATGCGTCCAAAAGCGAAGTAGTGGTTTACATTTCCTCTACGAATACTAAACCACTGTTGGGAAGGAACGCTATGGTTGCCCTCAGAATTGGTCCTTCTATTCACAAGATGATTATAGCAAATATTTACCTTTCGGATTTGAAATTGATGTATCCCAAACTTTTTCTTGATGGAGTAGGGAGAATTCCAGCTGGTATGCACCAGATACGCTTGAAATCTAACGCTGTACCATTAGCAATCGCTCAACCTCGTCCTGTGCCGTTAGCCAAGCGTGAGTTGATTTCGGATGCATTGAATAAAATGCTTCAACATGATTTGATTGAGAAAATTCAGTGCTCAGAATGGGTTCACCCACTCGTGGCGGTTCTCCAGAAGGACGGAACAGTACGCGTTTGTACAGATTTACGTGCCCTGAACAGGCACATTATTGTAGAAAAGTTTCCCTTGCCCACGGCAGATGAACTTATTGTTAAAATGTCGGGTGCAAAGTTCTTTTCTAAATTGGATATCAGCCAAGCCTACTATCACATGCCACTTCTACCAGGATCTCGACCCCTTACGGCATTTTTAACACAGGATGGTCTATATCAGTACAAAGTCCTTCCTATGAGATTGAGCAGTGCCCCTGCCGCATGGCAAAAGTTAATGACACTTTCATTTTCCGATTTCATTGGATGTGTGGTATACATGGACGATATTTGTGTTTTCGGTAAATCTGCAGGTGAATATGATGCGAACTTACGCGCCGTTCTCAGTCATCTAAATAAATTGAATCTTCGGTTGAATCTGACAAAATACTAGTTTGCTGTACAGGAAATCAATGTCAGTTTTCGAGTCATCTTGATATCCGTCATGTGCGAACTGCTCCATACAACCCTTCAGCTAATGGAATGATAGAACACCTGAATCGAACGCTGAAAGAAACGATACAGTCAGTTCAAATGGAAGGTGAATCTTGGGAATCAGCGTTCCTGACATCACTGGCAGCTTACAGAACCACACCACATACTGCTACAAGTGTGAAACCAGCGAAATTAATGTTTGGTAGAGAGATACGAACGAAACTTAATGCGGCGCAAGTACAAAGATTGGTAACGAATCAAGAAGAATTGGAGGGGAGGAGAAGGTACCAAGAGATCTACAAAAAGGCAGGAAATCAATGTACGGTTGGCACTTACGTGAGAGTGAAAAAAAAAACAATAAAAAAGGCGAAAGTTCGCTTTCTACACCGGTGTTAGTGAAAGAAGTTAGAGCTCCAGAAACGTACACATTGGTTAACAATTCAATGGTCAATGGAAGACGGGTGTTTACTGTGTTAAAGAAGGCGAAACCTAGGGAAGAACCCGCAATCGCTGAGCCGGTAGTAAGCGATCAAATGCCAAGAACTCAGTCTTCCACGAAGATCGAGACGGACAAAATATGGAACGCTGAAATACGGAATGGCAGAAGCGGAGGGCGGAGGTGGTGTTGTGTCCAATCGATTGCCAGTGAGCCATGCAGTTGGCCAATCAGATTGCTCTGACCTTCAAGCGATCGATGACACGCGCGGGCAGCGGCTGCCCGTGCTGTGTGGATGGACAGTTTTCCGTGACGTATCGTGAATCGGTTGTTCTAATAAAGCTTACATACTACTGGTATTTTCCGTCGTTCTTGAATACAACAGTAATAATGATGCCTCCTTACCTATTTCACTGCTATAACGGTGACTAACCGGTGGTGGTACTGGGTTGTAGTTGTTCAGTGTAGAAACCTTGGTAATTACTCGCCTTACGGTCTGTTGTTCTTCGGTTTTCTGTGTCACTCCACAGTTAGTCAGCATGTGCATGAGATGTATCTTGATGAACAGATTTGAAAGAAATCGACCGCTGCCATACCATTCTATCGTGATACCGCTTTCACATTCTCCGGAGCACACAGAACGATAGATTTAGTTTTTCGAAGTCTACTTTGAGTCCGGTTGAAGTTACGAATGTCCGCGAAAGGTGACCTATTTTTATTAGAAAGCTAGTTTGTCGCACGACAAACGAATTCCTTGATCAATATAGCGCTTTAGAAGTACCTCTAGGCTTCACTCATTATCCTTCATGATTTTTCCAACAATATATGTGTCCTTTCAATTATTCAAGTGCCTGAACCAATGGTTTTCAAAAAGTTTTGCTGGATGCTTTCAGTTCAAATGGTAATCGTTACCAAAAAACACCCAAAAGGATTCCCAGTGTGTTGGAGTAACTGGACCGTTGGTCTAATTCAACCTGTCAAAAGCAGATTTGTCTACCCCTATGTAAAACTGGGTTCGACTGAGTTCCGGCGAAATATCATAGAGGGATGGTAAAAATGGTAATACTCTTTTCCATGCACCTTATTCAGCAGATTTGGATCGATGAACAAACGGATATCACTCGCTTTCTTCAGACTTACGGCAATCGGTGTGACACAGTCCGTCCATTCCTCTTCCCGAGCAGTCATTACTTTGGAATGGTCGGCTTAATTTCGCTTTGAGTATATCACGTATGGTCGGCGAATTTCATCTGGCTGACAGCGCAACCGGACCCGCATGGCCACCCACAGATAATCTGGCTGCACTTGACAGGTGTCCGAGATTCGAAACAAAAACACAAGAATACTGACCAAAACCATCCGATCCGGCTGGTTAATGTAGAAATTAATCATGCTTAACGGTCATGAAGCCCAGTAATTGGGTGGCATCAATCCTCAAAATGAGCGTTTAATTACGATCAACCACAAGACAATCACGCATGTAACTCCGTACGTTCTTCCAATTGATAAGAAGTAGGGTTATGAATCCTCAAACTCTAGTTACCGCACGATTCCCTATTTTCAGATATGTATTTGATTCTTTGATCAGACTTGTAGCCAAAACCCTAACCGATGCACTGGAGTTTAGCTGACATCACTTGCTCGTGCTTTCAGTGGTCAGTTCCGCACAGATTCCCGTCCGTCTGCTTGATCTATTGAGTTGATTTATTAGTTCAGTTGCATTTTTGCTAGTCAATCTGACTGCAAGCTGCTTGTATTGCCTATGGAAATGATTACTTCTCTTCACTTCGACATCGTGAACAAACCGGGACTATTGTTATTTGGTCCTCCTCAATAAAAGTATTGATAGCCTGCCCTGCTGGGATAAATAATGTTCAGCTGTGCGTCAGCCAACTTTGGCTTTATACAATTGTTTAGCTTGGACATATACTTGTTGACAGAAGCGATTGAACAGTAGTGCCTTGTTGAATTAGGGTGTTTATTTGGAGCGGGAAACATGTTAGAAACCATCGTTATTGTGAAAACATCCTGCTGCTTTTACTGAGTTTTTTTTTGTCACAAAACAGAATGCTCAAAAACACCGGCACTAAGTAAGGTTTAGGTTGAGGATGGGGCCTTTGAAAAATCGGTGGTGTTAGTCGATCATGATGTGCTCGGGCCAGATTGCTCAGGAGTGTTCGTCGACCTAACTACATGTTATGAACCAGTCTGAAGGGGTTCCCCTAGTTGGATCCGTTGTTCTACGCCAACTGTATCATGAACACTACGATGTCTCGTAGTGCCAAACTTTCCTTTCACTTGGGCTAACTCAGTATAACCATCCCAAGATTGTAAACTGTAGCATCTACTGGATCACGTACTCACATGATTTTCCATCTAAAAAGTGACTTACCAAAAACAGGTGTGACATTGCTGAAGATGCTGCACAAACAGTAAAATGTTCTGTAGTCACAGTGTGTGACAATCTGCTATGCCATTCTTACTATAGATCGATATTCACTGAATCGACTTATCTAGGTAATCAACCATTCAGAATAGCTCCTTTTTTCCCAGCAGTTTATATCATCCATGGCAGTTGCAGCCCTACAAAATATGACACGATTCAGGGCATGTGTGACTGCTATCAAAGGATGCCGTCAGAAAACCTTACGAAGAATCTCATATGAAGAGAATAGCAAGCGAGTCAGTCCAAAACTGTTCATAAGAATCTGAAATACCTCACTTGGCCTAGGTGCAGCAGAAAAATGGTGAACCAATCCGTTCAACGCTACTACGACATTTTTTGTCTTAAACAGTTATAAACATTTTCACTAGAATGTTAACCTGAGATTTTTATTTCGCCTGACATAGACCGTTTTACTTAGAATAATAAGACCGTGCAAGAGCTCTGACAATATGCAGGGTGCCTCTGACTGGTTAAACAATCTACTAAATTCCGGATTTGTCTATAGGCCAATCAACCATGTTCAGTAGTCAGTCTTCAGTGCGTTATTCCGGGCCTACTTCTAGTATGCGCACGCTGAGTTTACTTTGATCATCTCTGGTAACTCTTTTCCTCTCACAATCTTGATGTTCGTTACTAAAAATAGCTCCATTGGAAAGTTGTTAATACGCGCGGTATTTTATTGTTCTGATCATTTTCTACGATGTTGCCTTCAGGTTTGTCGTGTAGTATCAACTTCCGCTTGTCCCATTGTTGCACTGAAAACCTGTCCGCATCCAAATGGAAACTTGTACCTAAGTGCAAATAGCACCCAATTTGTTATACAATCAAACTAATGGAGAACTGTCCTCTTGGATTCCGTTGAAGTTTTTCAAAAGATGCCAACCGAGAAAGAAAACAAAACTCGGAGCTAATCGTTGTTTACCTGCTGTTGGGTATGCAGAATAAATCTGAAGATATAAACTACATTATGTTTGAACCACTAGGGATGTTCGCTTGTAGCACGCTTTGTGCATGTGAGCGCGTTCCTCCGTTTGTTTCTTCGCGCCAATTATGGTATATCGTGTCTATCTTCCGGCCCGTTCTAACTTTCAATAGCTGACACAGTAGGCTTCCTAGCTTACTTTGTGTATCAATATTAATCAGTGCCATAAGAAACCAGCTGTATCTTCCTCTCAGTACGCTCTCAGTGTATACATCATTTGTTTCTCCTCTGGCTCTGACGTATACACACCTGTGCACAGTCAAAGCCTGTTTAACATAACAAAAGAGAAGATATGAGTGACGTCAATCTACTATCAAACTCCCGGATTACCCAATATTAGCTTAATAATTTCCCTGTCCAGTTTGGTTATGTATGAGTGCGAATTTTCTCCACACTGGCTCCTTGAAGGAAGATACGA
This sequence comes from Paragonimus skrjabini miyazakii, assembly GCA_014338405.1. NCBI lineage: Eukaryota > Metazoa > Platyhelminthes > Trematoda > Plagiorchiida > Troglotrematidae > Paragonimus > Paragonimus skrjabini miyazakii. The sequence goes on from JTDE01001126.1 coordinate 50,048, forward strand.
TTCACGAGTTTCAAAGATGAGAGACCGGATTGTAAATGAAAAGCTGTTTATTTTGATAGCAATCAGTTTGAGATACAGACATGAAATTGTTCTTGCAAAACACGAAACCTTCTTCTGGGATCAAAAAGCCCCGTAAATCTGTTACTCTAAAGTAAGACAACGTGATTTTTGCTTTCAGCCCTTAGGGTACTTATTCATTGGTTCCCATGACCACAATCAAAATTCCCTCTATGGGCATATTTGCCATGAAGCCTCTTTAATATGTAGGTGTATTAAAACTGGTCAACCGGCCACATTTTCCGCTTGTATTCGAGTGACGCTGTCCATATATTCACATTTGCACAGTCAGAACGACGATAGCTTTCCAGGTTGATAGATTCTCAGACTTAATGACTGCGTGTATGATATACATTTTTTTGCCATCTTTCTCACGTGATACGTTGTTCACGTGCGTCACATCAATTTGCCCTCGTGACGCTGCAGGCTTTTCGCGAGTCGAGGATGCATGTTGTGCACACATTCACCTAACCACACTTACCTGGCGACACAGTGACACAAATGCACGACACAGACGCGTTCGACCAACTGTTTCACGGCACATTTTCGGTTGTTTAACAATGCTACACAAATATTTGGGGTTATCATGCTAATGTCGGCAGTCTAAACAAACGATGTGTGTGAATGTGCTGTCCGATGAGGATAATTGGCACGAACAGCCTACTTCCCACGTGTCCATGGGTGGTTACGCCACAGCACAAGTAACTACTACCTTGGCACTGTGATAACCGTATAAAATGAAATGCAAAATGGGTAATGAAAGCTAATAACGATCCAACTGTGCGTCATTGAACAAAAATGCTCCGTTGAACACTTGAATTTTGAGGAGGTACCTTCTTGTTTTTGGTTTCGGTTGATTTCTTACACCGCTCATCACACACACTCTACAAGGCGTTCTCCTGACTAGAATAACTATAAAATCAGCAAAGGTGGGTCAAACAGGTTTTATATCAGCCGAGGTTAAACGCAGAACACATCCACTGGAGGTAAGCAAAACGTATTCTGCACCTGATTCGAATAACTGATGGGTCGTTCATCACTTAATAGGTTTACCGATCACCAGCTCAACTTTACCTGAGCGATAGAGGTCCCAAGTTGAACCACTTGGCACAGTACTCCTCTTAACAAAGAGACTTTTCCGGAGAAACTAAACGTTTTTCATTCTGCTGATGATTTTGGTCTCATAGAAGTCGACTAATCTGAATGTGACATTGGGTAATTCTGATTATCTCTTTGTGACCAATTCGGTACCTCCCGAAAGAGGTCCACTTATTCTCAACACAGTGCACAAACTAGTTCGTTCGGCTTTTAATTCGATAGCTCATTTTATGCTCATAAGTGAAAACACAAAATAACGGTTTCCAACTTTTTTCATGGTAAAAACTTAAAAGATAATGGAAAACGTTAGGGTGATTGCGAAATGGATATAAAGTAATTGTAGCACTCGGAGCTTACAATGATTACCGGAATCACGGCAATTTTCTGGTTAGGTCACAGTCACTACATGCAGTCTCCACCCATATTAGTTTCGATCATTAAGACAAGAATCCACACTACCTGCAGGGTGATGCATAAACTTGATCAATTTTGTCGTTGTAATTCACATACATACAAGTTTGACTTACAGCCATGTGTACATGTGTATCATCACAAGGCGGATTATACCAGGTGATTCCATATAAGCTGTCAAATCATTTTGCAAGAACACACGCGATGCATTAGCTTCCTATTGGCTTGATCCTGAACACTGTTTGAATAACAGTCAAATTAGTTGTCAGCCTCTGCTTGTGTGTGACATTAAAATGTCAGGTCCGTCAGGCTCTAATGCGTTTGCTAGCGCGTACAAATTTTTGCCTCTGTAACCCTACCAAACCACAGTTGCATTCAACCGGTCATGGAATTTTGGGATCATCAACTGGGTAGGAAGTGGACAACGAAATAACCTTTTGAAATTCAACAACCACCTTACACTCGCGTAAAAATTCCCAGCGTGGACATGAAAAATACTGTGTAGTGAACAAGCTCGTTTTCAGTGATTCGTCATCACATTTTACAGGGGAATCATGAAGGGGGTAAACAGTGAACAGTAAACTAGTACACACTAGTCGCTCAGAAACTAGAATGACGCCGTCTTAAAAGGAGAAGACTCGGACAACAATGGTGCATCAAATTATCAAGTTCCTGGGTTCAACTGTGGATAGGGTATTAGGGAGCGCGGATAACGGCGAACAACTGATAAATAGATATATTAATACTTGCAGTCCATTGAAATAGCGGCAGTGCATCAGTGAAACGGTTTACACATGAATTTTGCAAGTTTCCGAAATTTACGGCTTCTTTGGAACCACTGAAATCACATGGTTATGAAAAATGCTTATTAAGTGAGTAGAAGAAATTTTCAAAACAACAACGATTGACGTTTGAAACTTAAGATACTTTGTTTGCCGGGAGTAAAACGGTAGATGAGTAAGCAAGCTAACTAGACATCATTATATAGGTTGTCGGTGAAACTACATTCAGTAGTTTCTCACTGAGAGTACCTTTTTGGATACGACATTTATACGGTTTATTCCTGTACGCAGAAAGAACCGTATTTTTTGTTCTGAAATGATAACACCGTCTAGTTATATATGTAAAGTAACTTCAATCTGTGCTGGCATGAAACAAAGAAAGCCAATGAAACTGATTAAAGATTAAATACAATTGCAATTTCCTTAATTGTGCATGTCAGTCGCTTTCTTCATTAAAGACTTTCGAGTCTGGGCGAATTACGCGACTTTCTTTCAACAAACTCGATCCAATTAGCATGTATCACTTCGGCTACTTTATGAATGGTCTCGTTTCGGGGACTACTGTATATTGTGTAACAATTAACAGCGAGATAAATACAGCCATATTGCAGTTGAATTTGATGAGACGAATTAACTGATCAGGATAAAATTAATCACACATTAGCAGTGATAAACACTGCGCTTAATGGAATATGGATACAAACCCGATCTGCTTATTTTTGGTCGGATTGTTCAGTATACTTTCAAATGCCTTATCATTGCTTTCTTTCTTGATAGTACTTGTTACAAGGTCACGGACTTGACAAATTATTCGGTTCTTGTTACTGAGACTATGGTCAACTATTCACAGATTGTTATTAATATATGAGGCCTACGAATTTATGACCTTTGGCAGTGTCTTTAAAAGTCATGCCGATTACCCCAACAAATTTTTTGTGTGAGAAAGGAATGTTAGGTAGAAAGGTCATAGCAGGTAGAAAAATAATCGCACCAGTTGATAAAATACTATTATAAGTATATTGTTTAAGTGAGAAAAATTACGCAACCAGCTGAATCGTGAGTACTTCTGCTTTTTGTTCGTGAGACACTATAGAGTACAATGCATATATCCCAATTAAAGTGTGGAGGAAGGATTGGTGTTAAAAAATGGTTCGTCACGAAACTTAAAGTTGCATTTCTACCATCGAAGTGTAGCGCTTAACTAGTATGAACGTGTTTCTTGATTCAATGCTTTCTATTAAGAACCAACTGAACAAGGTTCGTACACTGATTCAGTCAATTTAGTAAGCTGTCCCATGTAATCCTTCTGGTATGGCGGTTTTATTTGTCGAGGTGTTTATCATTTGTCAAATGGGATTGTATTTTAACCAATATGGCTGTAAATTAATCAATTACAATTCTGAGCTCGTTGTTTGGACCGAGATTGCATCCGTTAGGGTGAATCTTTTGTTCCAGCTACCATCACGATAACTACAGTACTACTTCTAATTCTAATATTCTAAAGTGATCTCATTTTGTATAAAAGAAGCGGAGTTAATCTTACTTTCTTTGAAGACAAAACTCTATTATGGTTATATCATTAAGCATTCACAAACAGGTTTAAACTCAAGATACTGCAGCGGTACGTGCACCACTGCGGGAATGCAAGCCAAAGATAATCTGCCCACGGTTTGTCAGTCGTAGATCATTTCTTCCATGCTACTATTGCTCGAATAAACACAAGGTTTTTATGGTGTAGGGTGTATCGATCAAATTTAGATTGCGATACCATTCAAATTATGTGGCAACTGGATAAGGACAAACAGCTGTGATCACTTTTACGTTCATCCTGTAAACAGTTTGGGGCCTTGTTGCCACCTTTCCTATGTAAAATGCAACGAAAGCCATGTTTTTATTTGTTACTTCATCTATTTTTATGATATCATTCGCTGTCGAAGTGAAACGAACCGATCTGACTTGAGTTCTCGGAAGCACTTTCATTTATGTCAAACTAGAAGTTGCAGTTAAAAACTGCCGAACGTTTCTGACGAGTCCATCCACTACCTAAGACGGAACTTGGTACAGCAAATTAAGTATTGTCGAATAAAATTCTACTGATCCTTTGACCAGCTGTGCACAGACTAGTACACTTTATATGCTTACTGGGTTTTTGACTGTTTGCGCCCTCTGAAATGGTGGTCATATATGAGTTAGATTTCCTCATTTGTCAAAAGTGCCTCAGATCACACGAAATCTCTCACGTTACTTTTACAGATGATAAATCGACTGCAACTAGCTGGCTGGCGACTCTCTCCGACAACTCTGGATCAACGTAAGCATTTTGAATGTCCAAGATTTGACTAACACCATATATATTTGAAAAAAGGGTCGAATAATTCGTGAGGAAACGAACAAAAAATTAATCTATATGCAGCCATTGCCCTTTCTAGACTAAATATAACAGGTGCATAATATATCCATAGGAAGTGACCGTAGTTTTACCTTGGCCATGATTGCATTGAGTACATTAATACACAGCATCAGATAATTGAATACCTTCACTTGTATAGAATGTCGCTGATTGGCATTCACAGCGTTCCAGTATTGATCCAATTGACAGAGTTGCATTCTGGAACGTTGATCAAGAGAAGCTATCGTTGAGGATTCAGCCGACATCCTGGACCAGGCTAGGGCTTAGTAGAACTCATCGACGAGTGCATCATCTCAAATAGGGTTTGTAAGGCTAACCAGCTTTCTCCCTCCTATTTAACTTTGATGTAGACGGGACCCTAGATTATTTTGTGACAGACTTCTATTTTATCATTGGAAAATGCTCCCAGGTACTTGGGTCCAAGGCTTAAATAATGCAGACCAACTTGTTATATATTAACGTTCACGGAGAGTCCGCAACGTTTTAGAGGGTTCAGTTTATTAATTTGAAATCACTTTTTCACTCCCTAAATGCAAAGTGCCGCGAGATCCGCATGGCTCTACATCTGATCATATCTTTGGTGATGAACCGATAAAGATGGTCAGGAAACTCGTACACGTATGATTCTGCATCATCACTGGTGAAATCTACTATGAAATAAATAATCGCTCAGGTAAAGCTTGATGGCATCTGCCAAAATACACCATAATTGAAGTTAGTATGAACTCATGCTTTTAACAGTGTTTAGCATACAATACCTTCTTGTGCTACTGAGAACCCTGGCCCATTAACCTGCAGGATGCTTACAGACAGTCTCTTTTTCTTCTATCGGTGTCTCCGAAATGACATATGCTGGGAACACCACATCCCTGATGACGGAATTCGCCGACATGTCTTCGGGAAGAGTAGACCCTGTCGACAACTATACACAATAATCTCATTCCACAGGTTTTGATGGTTTGGACGTATCCTACAAATACCAGCTCACTACTGAAAACACTGTTTTGTTAGCTAGTGGTTGGTAACGCTGGAAGCGACAGTCCTCAGATCAACATATTAACTGAATGCCGAGTATGAAACTCCCAAACACAAGTTTGTTTCTGTCAGGTGTTTCCAGCTTCCTGGCTGTAATCCAAAGGACAGTGAATATAATTGGTTGGAGAGGCTGCCTTACATGACGGAGAGTAGAAATCAACAGTGCTCGTATTGAGAACCTACGTTTAGCTTGTTTAAGTTGTTGTTTACTTCCTTCTCTTATTTCGGTTTCCACCCTGAAAAAACTCGCTATCAGTTAAGTGAAGCTCATCTTACTTAACCAATGGTGTTAAGTAAGTAATACAGGCAAGAACTGCGTGTTTTTCGTAATTCGGCTGAGAATGACACAACGTTACGAGCAAGTTGTAGTACTTTACGTTCCGATCATCTCGGGATGCTTTCCTCAGGAGTGTTGTAATTGAAAGCCTTGTCCTGTTCACGTAGACTTTCGATAGATCGAGCATCTTACGGTGCCGTCAGTTCTCCATTGAATCCATACATCCAAAAGCGGTAATCTGTTTTTTCCAACTTCGTTGCAGGCTACAGATTCTCGTGACTGAGATTCGGTACTTCCAGTGACGTATCGACCTGTTGTTTGCTATCGGCGATCAATATTATGTCGTCCAAATACCTTCGCGTTCACCTCAATATACTGATCTTTATTACTTTCTACGTAGGCAAAAATATTGTCCGTAAGGATTGGACCTAGAAGACATCCTATAACCAATTAATTCGACTGTATTAAAATCTTCCCTCGAAATTTGAAGTGAACATCCACTGTGCACAGGTATACCACACGTTCTAATTCAGACAGCGGGATGGGAATCGGTATTCCTACAGGAATTTGAACATCGTCTCACTAATAAGATTGGTTCCGAATAGCACCTGTAAGGTCGACGTTATCGGTTTCTACAGTATTGTTGGTTAATTCATTCTGACCTCTGAATTTTGTGGGATCTTTCAGAATCGGTTCCCTTGGCTTTATGTAGTCACCGAGTACCATGAGGACTACTCCAGAGTCTTTGTTGAGGTACAGTATCGTCAGATTTTGGACCGATTTCAATTCAGTAAATCGTTGAATGTGTACAGCAGATAATCAACCACTTTTTTAATTGAGCTAACGAATCTGGTATCCGAGATCGACCAGTTTCCCTTTCAACCACTGTTCAGTCTGTAAAGAAGTAGGATGTAAACCGGAGAATTGATCAAAGAAAGTTTCAAACTGCGTCTGAGCTGCAGTTACATTAATCTAATCTCGAATTTATTCAATATTTGAGACCGAGCTTTTACTTGGAGTCTGTTAAGTTCGATGGACAACATACTGATGATATATTTTGAGGGGTCACACGGAAAGGTTTAGTGGCGGGTATCAAGCGCCAGTGATCTGTTCAGTTCCTCATGATAATCTCTTTGTCCTCCGCACGGTATCTATGCAAAACATCGTGGATTTGATACGAACATATAGATTTAGTTCGTTGGCTACAGTCGTCAAATTCGCAAAGCCGCTGTTGTGTGTGTAAAAGGAACTGTTTATTAAACGAACACTACCTTGGAGGTGCTCATAGATTTTTTCATACCTGAACAGGACACCCTCTTAAAATGAAGAGTTTATGCTTAGTTTATAATATTGACTTCTGTTATATGTACTTGATAAGATGTGGCGAAATTGGTTCGAACAAAGATCATGGAATATATCGTTTACAGCTTGTCTTTTCTAGAACATTTTAAGGAATGCTTGTTTCACTAATGAATTTGGTAACATTCGGCCTTCCGAGACTCATCAATTTGGATAGGTATAATGATCCTAGTAGACATTTCGAGAAACATCCTTTCTACTTAGGGAATGTTTGAAGTCGGCCAAATGAGCAAAAGTCCAGCCTGACTGTGTTTCAGCCACGCAACCATTCAACCACACAAGACTGTCCACTTGTTCTATTGAAAAATCACATTGTCGTACGACCAATATACATGAGCAAACCAATGTGCATACACAACCGCTAGTTGTTGAACAATGAAATTCTTTGAGTTTTTCACGAAAATGGGATTGAAGGGAAGCACACACACAAGTGGGCTGGAATCTGAGTTGGTCACTATGACTGTTAGGCTCCTTTACATTAACTCCATTAGTAGTATCATCCTTGAAATGGAGGTGAATAAGCGAACATTTCTTATTCACAAGGGGAAATTTAGGTTTCACATCGATTGCGTACATTGCCTTATGAATAAAACATTTTAGACGACCAATTCGCTTGAAAACTTCCTGTAGATGGCCTAGCTCTGCTTGCAAAATGTCACGTTCAAAAATTGTTAACCCCCAAGTTTACCTATTGTACAATGTTTGTTGGACCAAAGTCTCTTTGCTGTTTATTGTACCAACATTCCTAAAAGTCATTTGTCCTTCTCATCTGTTCGACGCAGTTTCTTAAAATTAGCACGAATCTAATAATCCCTTGGATTCGTCACTTGCAGACAGACGCGGGATCTCCATTGCCTTGGACAATATCAACAATTACAAGAATTCTCTATAGTGTGAGAATAACTTCGTCCCCAGGCAAGAAACATCTTGCTGACAGATTATCCCCTGAATATTTTGCGTTTTATTCCGAAAGTCGGCTTTATAACAGAGGATGCTCGATTCTACAATACGTACATGGTTTTGCAAACCTACGCATCAATGGCTTCGATCGACAACTTGACCCCCTGAAGGTCAAAGGCGGAAAAGGTGTAAGGTATTCAGCATGTCTGCCACCGTCAAGCATCTGCCACCACGAATATGTGACCTTTACGGATCCACGTAGGTTATTTTGCTGTTTATATACACTCCACTTGCACCTTACATGGCCGTAAAATCCTGGCGAGGGTGACAGACACGGAACTTCGCAACACTGCGTTTACAGTTCCCTGATAATTCTTTCTGCCACCTTTTCACATACGAGACTTATTTTATCCCGATCATCTGAGGAAATGTTTAAATATTTCATGGTAAGCCGCATATAATCCTCAAATTATGGACATCACCTCACAAGTGCAGATGATATTAATGTGTATATATCAAAGTGTATCGGTACAATTTGATTTTACCTGCACAAGTTGCCTTCTGTTACCACTAATCAATACCATCGCCATATTTCCACCGTTTTTTTTACGGCCATGTAGTTTTAGGTCAGAGCTGTGCACAACAAATTCTATCCAGTTAGGAATAGATTGTGTAGTCAGGTATTCAGGGTTCTAGTAGATAAACTATTGGTTGCAATGAAGTACTTAAGGATTTTAGCAGTGTCGCTGGGCGCATGCAACTTCACTGCGTTTTTTGATTGTATGGATGATCGGTCGCACACAGTAAGTCATAAAGTAGTGTATACTATGTGCTGAGGATAATCACGCGATCTTGCTTGCCTGTGGAAGACGGATTGGAAAAAATGGCCGATCGTCCACAAGTAAACACAAAGCTGTATGTCTAACTCGTAAAGCGGGATGACACAGATCGAGAGGAACATGATGTGAACGTAACACTACTATGACCAGACCATCCTGATAAAGTAATCATAAATACAGTTGATGATCACTTGTATGCTTTCACTCAGTTTTCGTCATCTACACTGTTCTCCGGAGGGAGCGCTTTGCTTAGAATTAAGCTTCTCACCAAAATGTTTTCAAACGGACATTACTACATTCAAATTATCATACACTATGTTGAAATGTTTCCACTCCAAACTTGCGAATTTTTCTCAGAGTAGTCTCCAGTGAATCATTCTTTGTTTAATAATGATATTACTGTACACAGCTCTTTTATAGTGAACAAATTCAACCTTCCCCACTATACAACTACCAGTCAGGTGGAGCTATCATACGACAAGCATCGACAAATTTGAAGCATGGCTTGTTTTACATCGGGGATCACAAAGTATGAGTATTAAAGTGGATTCTGTTAATTTTCTTTGACTTTTCATGGAACACCCGTGATCGACCTGCAAACTACTGAACATTCCCAATGAACCTAGAGGTCAGTTTTGAGTGCGTTTTACAAACAGTTGGCTCAGACCCTTTTGTAATTCAAGACTGTAGGCCCTCGTGATCTAGTCCATGGGTGTTTGAAAAACTGCATGGGTACTTGCTTATAGTTGAGAGAGATCCAATTGCAAAGCTTCTAGATCCTGACGGAATACATACGGTTGAGTGAAACAACGTGTCCTACCTCGGCGAAAGCTGCACCAATTGAGTTATGGGGTCACAGCTACGTAGTGAACTCGATTACGCTAAGCATCTGGTGCTGATGAGGTTGATCGGCGTTAAAAAAGCTACCCATCACACGATAGGTTGTTGGTGAATTCAGCTTCTTGTAAAACACGTTTCTCAACCTCCTGTTTCCAGGGAACTTGCCAAGTTGTACGCCAGTCACAAGTGCCTGGAAAAATTATATTAATATATTATGTGTTACATATATAATATTAATGAGCTATTATGCTGCCAAAGACGGACAGGGGGATCCAAGGTGCATTTTGTTCGCAATTACCCTGAAGCGAACTAGGACAAAATGGTTGAAGAATTCACGATGTACTCCTAGAATTTTCATTGTACGTCAGACTAATATGCGATGGCGTAGAAATACTGTGAAAAGTCTAAAATTCGTCGGTTGTGATAAGTGTAATCATAATCCTCCAACGTTGAAACAGCTGAGATTATTGTTGAGTTCTTTGGTTACATAGCCACCTCGTTTCGAGTGGGGAGAAAAGTAACTGAACAGCCGTCATTCCTGAACATAACTAAAATTCGAATAATGCAACCTGATCCATAATAATGTTGATTAGGATGGGTAAAACCAAAATTAATTGTAGGCTATAGTTCCGTATCGACAATCGTGTTTCCTGACAGCCGTTATTATGGAGGATTCTGCAAACCTTCGGCAATTTCGACACATACTGATTTTCCCGTTCTCAATTATGTATGTTCAGAGTATTCACTTAGACCACTGAGGCTCAGTGGGCATTGATAACGTGTTACTGTCAACTAAATTCACTTGATACCTTATGGGGAATCTGTTATATATCGGTTGAGATCGACTGGGAGAACATAAATTCAAACCGTATTTTGATTAATTGGTTATTTTAGTAACTGATGGTTTTTGCGCCACACGTAAAAGTCTATCCAGTTGGATAAATAAAAGGTATTAGAAACAGGCACAGTAACAATAAGTCGCTGAGGGTGTTGGGTCATATGGTGACGGATGACCAAATCGGTGGAATATCTCAGATCGACGGTGAGGTATGTTCAAAAGCCAAGCGGATTGCGTAAAACTGTGGACGACCTGATGAACCATCGTTCAACCGAATCGGACCGACGAACGAGGAATGGTAGACAAAACTCACGACGGAGGCGTCAGCCACACAAACAAAACAAGCAGTAGTGTACATAAAGTGTAAGTGGAAACCGCCGCTGTGTTATGGACTGGAACTCCGGTTCATAAACGCGAGCGCCGGCGCTGTGTAGGAAAGGGCGAGTTGGACAATAAAGCTAATCTTTTATTCAACGACTTTTTGCTACAATATGTTATAAGTAAAAAGACAAAGTCTTACAGTTTCCGAGTTTCTGTTTCCGGTGGAATGACGGCGTGGGAAAAATAGGGAAGAAGTCAAATGAGTCAGGTAATTTTGTTTAAGTCAGTTGAATCTTGGGCAAGGAAAAGTTGCATTGTTTTGCGAAAAGCCGCTTCAACCGTTTGCATGATTCCGAATGAAAGAATTATGGAGACTTCCCCTTTAAATAGGGGACGAGAGTATAATAAGTTTTACGCATTCAAAACATACTGTACCTATTGAAATGATATGTGTTTGCGTTCATACGGTGAAATTATCGATTTTCCGCTGGTTCTTCTCACCGTAACCTAAATTCTGAATAGTCGGACGATAATGGAAGGTCAACAAACCGAATTAGACACCAGGTCAAGGTACGAGACTCCACAGTAGCTGGTAACGCGTTATAGACAGATCGTGTAGGTCATTTGTAAGACATAGGAGTAGTGAGATATGGTTTTAAATTTGCGTATAAAATATTGGATTGTGACCAACATTGATTAATGTAATCTCTTTATCATGTGATGGAGATGATTGGGCTAATCAAACTAACCTCCGTTGTTGATTAAGTGAAGTGACTCTATCATTAGACCAACTAACATTTCTCTCTGTTTTGATTTCAGCTGGCCTCTTGGATGATTTGTTATACCGTATGTACCGAGTTCACTTTTGTCCCCTTTTTCACACGCATTCAACCTACCATAATCAGAAATTGTACGTACGCACAATTTGTGTAGGGCTCATTACTCTCATTTTGTTGTAGTCACTCACTCCCTCTCAGTCTTAGGTACTCACCGTAATATGCCCCCACAGCAATTTCGCCTATTTCGATGCTACCTTTTTAACTCAAGGTCTGGTTATGATTCAAGGGGTTTCTCTGCCATTATATTAT
>JTDE01001126.1:75587-122656 GCA_014338405.1 Paragonimus skrjabini miyazakii
GCTACTAAAAATGTTTCTCAAGGTTTAAGTTAACGGTTAAATGAATGGTATAAATGCAAGCAAGTGATTAGTTTGATGGGTGAAGTTCGGGTCAATCTGAATGAGCTTTACACCATCTGTCCCGATGAATTATCAATGATTTGAATATTGAAATATTAGTTGTGATGAAGTTAACGTATAAGCAATGATAGACCATCTGAAACGGATTGTAATCAATGCGACGTTTTATATCAAGATCATCGTGGCAATTCTTTTGCTGCCAAAAGAAATCATTTTGTCGCATTCTGCCGCTTCCAGGACACACGTCATATACTGGGATCCAGATAACATTATGTGAGTATCACTTTAGCCCTCTGAATTTAAAACACTTTTTTGCTAACTATAAAAATCAGCTTCCAGTTCAAAAAGAGCTTTATGATGCAGCTAGTTAACCGCGAAAATTTCAGTATATTTCTTATATCATTTTCTGTCTTGCAGTTATGTCATAGATTTATTTTTCCGAAAGAAATCATCGACGTTGCTCGCACCGCTGTAAATTGCATTAGTGTATCAAAGGAACGTATAACTATAACCCTATAATATTGAATGTGATTAATAATACGACTGAATTGAATGTACTTTCTATTCTCCTTCGCTGTAACATTTAATGCCTTCTTAAGTGATTTAGTGATATAGACTTGATCGCGATGGAAAACCTTTACACGCTACATTAATGGCATATTCCTAGTCAATCGATAAGTAACTTTGAACATATGAATTTACCATATCGCTCCTCTAACCACTAAGTGGGCAGCATCTTATTTTACAAAATATTCAATGTTTTGTAATAAGATGTCAGCAACAGTTTTACAATGAGGTGTTCGTACTTAATTCCAAAGAAATTTGCAAATATTATAAAATGACAGTATGGTATGTGATTATTCTGCGTCAATCACAAACGAGTTCACAGGAAAACGCGTTTATCAACATACATAAAAATAGTTAACAAGGTAATGCGAAGTTTTCTAACGACTTTCTTGTTCGAGTTACTTACCAGATCTATGTATGATGAAAAGCATCCTTTTCTGATATACTTTGGCAATATGGTTATTCACAATATTGATTATTTAATCTACAGAGCAGAAAGTTAATTGAGGTATGTAACATTTTGAATCAAAGTTGCTCTATATGCAGCCGTAATGGTCAGATAAAGATTATTAGCAAACCTGTTTACTAAGTTAGCATTTAGTGAAGTTTACAGGAAATGGATGAGATTTCGTTGATAAATGTCACAATGGTAATCATTGTGCAACAATATTCTTGAATTAGCTTAGACACGTTTAGGCTTACCAGGTAGAAATCAAACCTTCAACTAGTGTGTGAAATAGCGCAGTTGTCAGAAACTTTACGATTTGTTTACAAACATCGACTTTAATTTAAAAAAAATTGCCGTCACTATCATCCACCAGTTTAACAGATGTGATGAGTTTCGATTCAGACTAACAGTTTGTATGTGATTTGAACGCAAACGTTTGTGGTTGAAGCCAGTTTTGTATAGCTTCGCAGTGAAAATTAGGCTTACACATGACCAAACTCTAGGCTAGTGTACAAGAATTCATCAAATTCCGCACCATATGTGGTGTTCACATATCTTTGGTAAATATTGACTGTGACACAATGGAAAAACTAGGCTGGAAGTAACAGAGAGGGTGTGATGGGAGACATTTCATAAAATCCTCAGGGCTAAACTAAAGTAACCTACTTCAAGATGTTAACGTCTTGCAAACAGCCAACGTAGGTTAAAATTATGACAAGTTAGTAAATGTCATCTGTGTTTGCAACCATTCTAGACAGTCATGCAACTAAGTATTCCCCTGATTTTCTTGAACTGTAGAAAACTCCGCCCCAATGTTGGTCGTGCTTAGTATGTAACTAAAAACGAGGTATGAGTAAAATCTAGTGTTTATCTGGTATGAATTTAATAGTTTAGTCAAATTATTTGGAAAAGACAAGACGCAAAATCCTAGACTATTCTGTAAGCATGCATTTATAGCCTGCTTTGTGTCATTTATTATAAACTGAACACGCCAATTCCAACAAAGTTTTGGTGAGGATTTGCCATTTTAAGTAGTGACATACTTTTGCAAGATAAATACATTGTAGTGGCAGTATAATAATGCACATATACCGACTTTTTGTTTCGAGTTTATTTCTAAGGCAGTAATCTTTTCCTTGAACTTAGTAACGAAAAGTACCGAGGCACAACTATGTGTAGCTCTGTTAACAAGCACACTGATTTACGAAGCTTGTAACAACACAGTTTGCCCCTGGTTTTGTGAAAATTACACAGACTGTCTAGTACGAAGTGTAGTTTAATGTCGAGTATCAGAATTATCGGTTTCTTATTCATCTATATTGTACCGCATCACTTCAACCTGTTCAACAAACACACAGCATTTACTTTAGTAGTTTCGGAAGTGAACGACTAGAAGTACCATAATCTGTTATCAATAATGTAAAATACTGTCTCAGACTTAGTAAAACCGGGAGTTTAGGCACAACTCAAACGGTATAATCACTAGATCATCGATTGGAGTTAATAAGTAGTGAATATATATTCTGTCGGGAAGATGGGCTAATCGGATTGTAAGCGAAAGTGGTTTATCCTTCATTGATGAGAGTTCGTCTTTGCCTGATTTAAAATCAGAGGTCTAGCGGTATACGCATAGGTGGAGGTTAAATTCTGGCAGTACCAAAAATTAGAATCCTAATGATAGCAGAAGGTGAGTCTTGTGCGTCTACTGAGTGAGAGTTAACTGAAATATCGATAGGACTTGGAAAATTGAGATCATTTTTGAATGCTCTCAGCCAAAAACTGGTATAGTTTTGAAATTAGTTTTTTGTTAGATGGTGAATACTACTTGTTAACTAATTGTAATGAATGTCGTTATTTCACTAGGGTTTAGAAACAAGACCAACCTGTCTGGATTTGTTAGGGATTTGTCATAGCTACATTGATATTCATGGCTACATTTTACATCCAATGACCAGGTTGGCAAGACATTCGAGTTGTATATCGCGTAATCCACTTGTGGGGTTCAGTCTGTAAACAGCCAGGTTCCAGCCCAAGTGAAAGACGTTCAGTCCTGCAAACGTTATTCTACTCACTGATCTTAGTTGTTCACACCTATTCATATAATTGTCATGATCAGATGTCTAGCTATCTCAATTTCCGCCCCAATAGTAACTATACACGGGGGAAATTATTTATCCTTACTGTTTTCTGTCCTGATGAGAAGTAAGAAGAGACGTGTTGTGGTGAAGCGCAGTCCAACTGCCATTACATATGAATGAAATCGTTTACGTTTGCTGTGTATTTACCTAATACTGGGCTAAAAACCATCACAGGACCTGACAAATCATAATCTGCTTCATCGTACTCGAAGACCCGGTTCACAGCATCAACAAGACAGCCACTATTTCTTTCTCAGCCGTGTAGAGATAACTTTTTTTGGCTGAGATGTTTACTTCCTTGAGGAGACCAGCTTCTTAGGAAAAGCAGTTTTATGTAACATTCAGCAGTGCACATGAATTTCGTCTACTGACCTTTCAGACAATTGTTTGGTCAATTAGCTCAATTCTGCTGTGAAACCTCGTCACCATTCATCACATGTTCTTGTATTTTTAAGCGTCTAACAAACTCCAAATTCCTATTTTAATTTACATGGCAGACATAGTAAATCACGGTCGCAATTTTTAAACCAACTGTGAAAACTAAATAACGCCAGGCATAGAATTTACATTTTAATTTTTTTCGTCTGCTGTACTGGACAATTTTTTCGAACCGTCAATTTGATGACAGCTTCAATGGTCGCCT
This sequence comes from Paragonimus skrjabini miyazakii, assembly GCA_014338405.1. Classification (NCBI taxonomy): domain Eukaryota; kingdom Metazoa; phylum Platyhelminthes; class Trematoda; order Plagiorchiida; family Troglotrematidae; genus Paragonimus; species Paragonimus skrjabini miyazakii. Next base: position 79,444 of record JTDE01001126.1, read on the forward strand.
TCGTGACACACCCAAGTTTGTCCATATACTGTTTCCAATTCTGAAAAGTAGTCAGCAAAAGCAGTCCCTGGTTGAATTGCATATAACCAACGACCGCCTCGGTTTTTGATACTTCTGTGTTGTTTTGAGTAACAGCATGACTCGGTCACTTTGAGTTAATTTTCTTCAGTGAAGGCTTTTGATAATCATTATAATTGTGCGGCCGAGATTGACTTTCGTCCTGTGAAAATATGAGTAAGCAGCAAAGTGAATAATCAATTTCCGAGGTGTATAACGCATACTGTTAGCTTTATTAGAGCCGATGCTGGTGGACACTAAAACATAATGGGAGCACCACATAACAAACTGAGATCAATCGTATTGCTTCAGACTAACAGGTGATGCCAATTCATACGTCAAATAACTTTCTCAGCATATCACAAGCTTTATTCATATACCAGATATTAGTGTGGACAGCTTCTACAACTCTCAACAGTAAGCTTTCCGAGCGAACGCCTATTCGGTCTCATCATCATCATCATCATCATCATCATCATCATCATCATCATCATCACCATCATCACCATCATCATCAGCATCATCATCATCATCATCATCATCATAGCAGCCATGAGCCTGACCAAAAGGTGCTTTGACTCGGGTCGCTGTTCACCTCAACAATGACGTGGAATATCCTAGAAGAAAACGTTACTCAGAAGGTTGAAAATTATTAAAACAAGACTAAGCGGAAGAACTAGAAATTGTATGGATGTAGGAACGCCATTGACTGTGATACATTGCCATCTTGGATAGCGTCTCAGACCAACAGTTTGAGTGATCACGAGGACCCCATCCAGCCGGGCGACACCTACCCACTTGGCTCAATGGAGCAGTCAAGGTCTTCATATTTCGTAACCACGTTTTTGCTTGACCACGGTATGGTTTCACCCAACTATTGGTGGCCTCAGTATATAGTGCCCGGTACGGTAAACGATTAGCTGACATACGGAGTACGTGACCCAACCACCGCAAGCTGTGGACCGTGATTAGTTGACCAATTGATCGCACATCCCGAGTGTTCCGGAATACGCGCCGGCAAACGGTCACATTGCCTACGCGATCATTCCACTTAATGTGGACTAATTGGCCGATACAACGATGGTCAAACACAGCAAGCCTGTTGACATCTTCCTTGCGAACAGGCCACATTTTCGAACCATAGAGCAAAATAGAACACACACAGGCATTGTATACCCTTCCTTTCAGCGTCAACCGGACGCCTTTTCGACGCCACAGATGACGCAGTTTGTCAAAGGCAACTCGTGCCTTTGCTACCCTCGCTGGTATCTAATCAGCAATATTACAGGCTGATGAGATAATGCTACCCAAGTGTGTGAATCTGTCCACAGCTTTAAGCGGATTATCTTCAATAAAGAAAGTGGGAGTGGGAATGTCCCAGTTTTGAAGCGACACTTTGCACTTTGAAGGGGCGGAGCCAGCCGGCCACTCACCTTGCTAAGCATGGTCTACATGTCTTCAACAGAGGGGCTAAGTAAGACAGTGTCGTCCGCGTACTCCAAATTGGTCAATCTAGCGCCAGGAAGAAGCGCAATAACAAGCCCACTGGATTCCCAAAGCGCACCCTCCAGAATGTCGTCCATGGCAAAATTGAAAAGGAAGGAGGAAGTCAGACACCCCTGACGAACACTACTAGAATTGATAAACGCCTGAGACAATTGTCCATAAAATCTCACCCTTCTTACACAGTGGGCATACAGTGATGTAGAGAGATTAATAGATGTCCCTGGTACTCCTTTGCGAAGAAGACAACTCCAGAGAACGTTACGAGCAACTGAATCGAAAGCAGCTTTCAGGTCCAAAGAGACCAAGACCATCGGCTGCTTGTACGAGTGCTGATGTTCCAAGACCCGTCGTAAGGTAGGGGTGTGATCAACGCACCCCCGACCGGATCGGAATCCTACTTGTTCTTCGCGTATCTGACTTCGTCTTGGCTTAGTGAACCGACGTAAAATGAGGCTAGTGAGTAACTTGGATAACACGGACACCAAACTGACACTTCTGTGGTTGTCACTGTAGACTTCGAGTTCCTGTTTTTGCAAATGGGAATTACTATAGATAAGCACCAATCACGAGGTACCTCTTCAGACTTCAAGATCGTCTGGAGAAACACTGTCAATTCTGATATCAATCTCTCTTCACCATCCTTGAAATAGAAGGAGAGAGAAGGTCTGGACCAGGAGCCTTATTACGCTTCAACAACTTGAGGTTCAGAGCCACTTCTGCTTCCGACTTATACTGCTACCTTGGTGAGGTGGTCTGGCTTGTGTAACGTTTGGATCCGGCGGACTATGTTGACTAGGACTTCGGTCCTTCCAGGTGCAACCTTGTCAGACAGGCCAAAGGGGAGCAGTCAGACGAAAAGCAGTTACACTCATAGGATTGTATGTCGCACTACTGACCGCATAGGAGTGCTTAGGTAGTGAGGCACGATCCTATGGGCATACAGCAGAACTATTTTCATAGTTGCGGCACTGCTGTCTTTCGTATCAGGAAGAAGGGGATTAGAAAGATTACTCCAATCGCTCAACGGTTGACTGTGACTGCCGGTATATTATCCAATACGGTCGAAAAACATCTGGTATCTCCCGAAAGCTTGATGTAGGTTCGAGTACATCCACTGCGCGCAGCAGCTTTTAGAATCAGACATCATTGTCTTATTCGCTGCGCCCTCGGGCTAGGCAAGTCACTTACTGCCAAGTGAATTAGACTGTTGAGTCATCGGATTCGGGTAGGGTCCCCCAAGAATATCGATCTGACTGTTAAATTTACGAAGCTGCTACTATATAGCTTGAAAAGTAACATATTCCTAAGTTTACAGAAAACATAATACCTTCCTTAACTGAACCGTTCGGTTACCAACGCAGCATGGAAAAACCAAATCATAATGCAATGCAACTTATTTAGCAGATAATCTTGAAGCGGCTGATCTATTTAGATTCAAACTGTAAACATTGGTTGACGTGAAATTTCTTTTAGTTAATCGACCCTTTCGAACGTTAAAACTTAAGTCACGCTGATTACAACAATAAAGTGTAGAAATTCTGACCTAATGCATCATTCATGGTAACATTCAAACCAATATATGAAATTCTGGGTTCTCCTAGAACCAGACCACGTTATAACTACGTTAAGTGACATTATTTACAATCTGAGTTAGAGACATTGGGAGTCGTTTGAAACGGGCCTGAGTTTAGTAGTCACCATGTTTGTGGAACGCCTTTTTGTCATGAGGAAAACAAATAGACCAAAAATGAGACGTCAGCTGCTATCAAATCATCCACGTTTATTCGGCTATCTGTTTGTATTACCTCCAGTGAAACTTGTGAGAAACCGACTAAGTGAAATATAATCTGCATGCAACTTGAAGCAGTGTGTACCTCACCAACTCTTAAAGTGGTCAAACATTGATACTTCATCAAATTCAACTCTTTACCTCTATTTTTTGCAAATCAAAAGTTAGTGAACTATAATTACGGATGTGGGATTAACTGGGTTGGTGTGCGGATTGTCACACAAGGGAGAATGTCCCTTGCTTGTAAATTTCTGCCTTTGTTTTGATCACGGAAACATCGTATTGGACGGTTTAATAATATACAAGGAAAAAATAAACAGAAAAGAGTACAAAGGGAAAGTTGAGTAAAGCTGCCACAGTACATACATACTAGAAACGAACATGTGAAAACATCAAGCTAGAGTTCTACATGTGTGTTTTTATTGACCAGAGAGATTGGGTTAGAAATGCAGCTGAGACAATTGTGGTACAGGTTGTTTTTGAGTTAGGTATCAATAAAGTAAAAATTAAAGCCATGTTTAAATCTTTTGCCGTGTATTGTGGTGTGAATAGATTTTAAGTGCGGTTCGGTCTGTCTGTTTAGTTATTTGTCTGACTTTTAGAGCAGTTCCGGCGAAGAAGTTTTCCGATGTTTCTCTTTGTTTACTGAGTGGAGATCTGCCAGTAGATGATTTGGGGTGCAGATAATTACGCTTGCAATTCCGTGCGAATTGACCTAACATTACTGGTCTCTTTATTTAGACCCTTCTCCTCCGCTCCTTACCTCTTCTATTGGATGCTTTCAATTGATGCCAAATTATTTTCGGTTAAAAACGATAGGTCCATGTGTTCGTTACCATTTGTAGGTACAGTATAGAGCTGAACACAACCGGGGGTAGGTGACTTCAACGCGGTTTGTTCTTGAATTCATTCACTTGTATTTTATCAGACACAGTTGCAAAGTTTCCAGATGGACTTGAACTGTGTTGCACTAGAGCTCCTCGCTCCATTTGGATTGACAGGTTAACAGATGAAAGTAAAGTGAATTTGAAAAGCAGTACACTTCCGACAAAATCCCCTAATAAAAATATCAGCGTTTCAAGATCATCACCGTGAATCACACCTTCTTCAAAATACATTTTAGTCCTTGAGAAACAAACTTTTAAGATTGGATAGCTATATTGCTCGGACAGAGGGTACATGTTGGAACAAGTTTAAACGTTAAAATCACAGTAGAATATACAAGGTAGAGACGGTGTCTGTACATTGTGAACAGATAGTTGCATTCATACAAACAGCACCTAATGACGACTTCTTAACGTGTTGTCCACGCTGTCCTTCTGCCTTCAGATAGACATGATGAGACAATGAAAACGGAAGGTACCAAGTTTAAGTCACCAGGTTCACCAACCACAAATACTTGCTGATAGCCTCATTTCGCAATATCTTATCATACCCACCTGAAGCCAGGAGCCTGAATGACACTGCAAGTGTATTCATGAAAGTCAAGGTTGCAAGCAGCTGTTTCTTAAGGCTCTGTCGACCTTGATTTGATTACCCTTGTCAATCAAATGCGATCCTGTAACACTGATGATGGGTTTCTTCACATCACTACAGAACCATTCTGCTTTCAGTGACGCTTTTGGACTTGAGGGTCAATTAATGCAACTAAAAACGTTTTTGGTGAGATGTTTTAGTCTGAACATTTTCTAAACATTTTTTTCCTTAATACCAAAGTAAAGCACCTCGAAACATCACACATATTTGTATTTAAGATTTTCTTCGAAAGCACATTATTTCGCTCGGGTTTTCTCCAATGTGAATTTACTGCCTGATCGAACGCATTTGTAGCGTTTTTTCTTGACTATTTCAAAAAGTAAGGCATATTTCAATTGTCATTTTTTGCTAAAACAATCAGTGCGGAATGAAACAACTCAGTGACCTCTAGCGTGGACTTCAGCACCAAACAACAATGTTTTATACTGAAACAAATAAACTTAAATTTCACTGAAATCGAAACAGAACAATTTAACGGAGTGTACATTTCATTTTGTAAGCGTAATTTTACTACCAGTCTAGTAGAATATATTTCCTATAAACCCGTTTATTTGGCTTACAGAACACAGAGAAAAATCCTGAATTCGCCTTGCTGATTTCCAGTTTGTGCTTAAAATTTAAAATTCAATACTCAGCTTGGCGACAATATGCGTTGACTGGTAAATACTAACCTGAAAAGTTACAGATCAAGTACCAATTTAAATACCAATGGATTACTCCATAATTTCAAGTGAATCATCTGGATGATCATATCATTCAGTTGTAAATTTTCATTGGATTAAAAAGTCCCTAGGAAAGAATTCAGTTAATTAGTTATAGCTCAATACGTAAGTTTTAGTCGGTGTGAAGCATACTCAACTTTCAATCTGCTACATTAAGATATTAATCAAGTCCACCCTCATTAGACTTAACATGATGTGCAACCAAAAGTTGGCTGAAAGCTTCACCTCCGAGAGTTGTCGATTTTGACCTGATTGTTTCAAATTCTCTCGTAGGAAATACAAAACCTACAGAAATGTGTAACTAGCATTTTTGGCTGAATAATTTGATCATGCCGGTTGTAAAGTCACTGTTACGGAGGTCATGAAAAAATAGAAACTAAGCATATGTGAACCCCAATTTCAAACTTTTGATATACTCATTGATGAAACTTGCTAATTTATACCTTTATTTCAAAAAGAATGCTTTGTTTATAACTTTTAAAGAAAATCCCTAAGATAATCTTTTGAGTGTACACAGTTCACTTTGATACGAATCGTTTCACACAAGACCACCGGTCACTTATCTGTGCGTAATCTCAAATTTACCTAATAGGTACAGTAGTTAGCACATTATTCTATGTTTGCGTTCAACCTACATTCCGTTTTTCGTGGATAACGTACGACCTGCTTGCTAGAAAAAGCATCTTTCATGATAATGAAAAGTCTTCTGTTCCAAGAAGATGTTGACTCTTGGAAGCATTTTAGTCCAATGGAACATGATAATGTAAGTTTGTGACAGCTGTCAGTTTTCAGCGGTGACAAGTACTGGGTCTTCTTAAGGCTGTTCTTAGCATCCTAAAGTAATATATACTTTTCATCACCAAACATAATGCAGCTTGGTGCTTGCTATTACATTTAGGTCATCACACATTATAATGCCTACCTACTGTTTATGATAAATATGGAAGTTAGGGCCAAACTAATCAGAACTATGTTGTCCAGCATAGTGTGTGGTACACCAGTACCGACATCGCACATTCTTTGAACCGGAAATTTCTCCACTGACAAATAAACATCATACTTGCCGTTTTTTCCAAGTCTAGCGCTAAGCAAATGAGAACAACTAGAAAAATAGAATCGTGTTTTTGAAAAGGTCTTTCCATGTTTTGAGAAGCCGTAAAATATTGATCTAGCGTGATTTATTTTTCATGTCATCCGATAGAACGATGGTTCATTTTTCAGTTACGTTGCTTCTCTTATTGATTCTCAGGAATCAAAGTTCACAACGGATTCACTACATTCTCCTATTCAAAAGGAAATAATGTTTAGGTGGCACCGTTCACAATCACCATTGTTTTTTTGTGGGATGATGTGGAGAACTAAACTAATTACGAATACATCTCATGCTTTACTCACCCACCGAGAAACAATCGGCTTTTGGTTCGCTAGAACGAAGTGGATTTTACTGTTGAACGGAGTCATGTACTTTAACGCGCTATCTGAAATCAGATGAGCATTCAGATGGGTTTGTTTCCAAGAGGTTATCGCAATGTTCGTTTCAGATAGAGGACTGGATTGAATTCGGATCTATAAAAATGCTCCCCGTGGGATATTTGCAGGTTTGATTGTTAAGTAGTGGTAATCACCGCAAACAAGTGCACTGACTCACATTGACTCTCCTGAGTGGTTTATTGTATTATAGTTTGCTATGAGGATATACACTTTCCAGTTCACTAAGTGACGTTCTGTTATGATGTTTCAAAATTACGTGTGAATCAGTTGCAAGGATCGCTTCTTGGAAGAGTTCCTATTAAGACTAGTAATGGTGACTCATCATGTGAAACCTTTTTCTAACAAAAGAAATGAAAACAATGACAATTTCTAGAAGGTTCTGATAGCTTTGGTTGACTGCTCGAATAACTTAAAACAGTGTTATTTGGCTGTCTGTTGTATAATTGAATGTAACGTTTACCGCAAGACTTTCTTGGCTGATAGCACAGTCTAGTGTTTTGCGTCCTAGATTGAGAATATGAAACAAATTACTAGCACATGAAGAAAAATGTTTTCTTTCATTCTTGTTGAACTGGATCAAAGTGACTCAATGTTTCATGCTCAGTTGATTCAATGAAGACAGTAACTTCAACCTATCTGAGAAGTCTTGATCACAGGGTTATCGATTGGATAGAACAGAGTGATTCTGTTCATTCTCCTTTCGAAATGATCGGGCAAGCTGAACACTATTCATACAAGGTTGTGGTTGAGCGTTTGGATTTGATTATTCGGTTATGTCTAATGTGAGGTTGCTGGCGTTGTGGTTAACACGCTAGTCTCACAAGCACGACGGTCAGAGTGTAAACTCCGAACCGGACAAGGATATGCACTACTGATGAGCTCTAATAAGAGCGAAACTCGAGTCTAGTGCTTTCTTTCAAAGTGGGCTGGCCGAAACGCTTATCTGAATGGAAAGGCCGCGATCTAGTGTGGGTGGTGTTCAATTTTGAAATAATTTGTTTTATTTACCGGTATATTGTGGAAACTTGTGTCTTGACTGCTGATGAGTAAAGTTGAAAATTTTCTCTCAAGAGTTTTGGTATTGACAGCAATCTTTAGTCCCATCCCCATGCAAACGGATGGACGAGTTCAACCCTTGGTCAAGACCAGAGTGTGTATTACTCGGAAATCCTAAAACGGAAGCACTTCCGTTATAACAGATCATTGTCAAAGTGAGTCACACCAAACGTGTATTGCAGTGCGAAACTGCATTCAAATAGACAGTGATGTTTGAATTAAATTACTTAAAATCGATGGATACATAACGACAGTCAGTTCATTGTTCAATCGACTGCTCTTTTGGAAACAAATTTGTTTATGGGACAACAAAAAGCAAAGCGAGCATGCAAACATTTTGCAATTGAACATAAACATACAACCCAGTTATTTGATTCCGAAATTATGCTTCGTGTGAATCAACATAGTGAGGTAGCGACGTGTAATGCCTGCAAAGATGATTTCTCGACAAAATCTTCAGAGGTACGAAACACTTTACATTACGCTGCATTCGATGAGACAATTTGATAATACTATGGATATACTGCGTGCATTATTGGACCAGCGTGAGAAAATTATTTTATGTAACTATGCAACCAGACCCTAAGTTCACAAAAGTTTTGCTTGAGTCTGATAGGAAGCAATGTTCTTAACACTTGTTATTAGACATCAATAGAATTACACATTCGAACATACTCTTATTTAAGAACATCACTCGCTTCCAAATAAAAAATTTAGATCACCTCTTTTGAATAGAAAGTTTCGCTCCAGTGACGTTCTCACCACTGACCACCAGGTCATTGATCTCACAGATTTCGTGGCTGACAATTGTTGATGAGAATGGGGTTTGATTGCTTAAAGGTTAGTGTTTGATTGTAAGCTCTTTTAAACTATTACCAAGTGTTTTGACAATGGTGTGAGCTAGTTATTTGTTGAGAGTTGAGAGTTCACCGATAGTACAAGTCACCTTCATTTCACATGGCGGCCTATTTGATAAACGTAGAAACAGTTTGGGAGCAACAGATTACTACGAAAAACACCCCAATTTACGCTTTAGTTTGATGGGCTGAAAAAGTGTTTTCATATTAGTTAAATTGTGTATTCACGTATAGTGTAATAATGGAGTTCTATTGAAACTTCATATCAACGGAAAGCAAAAGAATGAAAGCGAGCTCTAGCGATTTTCATAAGTAAATTTTTGACTTTACAATCTCCTTCAATGATAGAAGAAGAATATAAGGTATTAAAAGGGCAAACACTGAGTAGTGAACGATTTATTGTGACGTTTCAAATCCACACTAGGATCCGTTATATATATATATATATATATATATATATATATATATGAAAAATAGGAATGGTGCAAATGACCTTGGTTAATCAGGTGAGCCATTTTAAGTAGTTCCTAGGCTGCTTGTTCATCAGAGATATCGGAAGACAATTGAAAGGAAACATCAATGCAATATGCATACTTTCACTCAGAAGGTGGTGCAACCATGTCATGAGTTTATAACAGAGAGGCATTGTAGGTACTGTATATCATATATGTCGTATAATATCATATAATGCTGTATGAAATCTAACTGTAAGTTGTAAAACGCACAGAATAAAATAAATTTACCGGTTAGTTTCAGGGCATACTATTGCACTTAAGTGAAAATAAAGTGGAATACTCGGCGCCCAACAACTTTCAGCAAGACGACCGACTCACACAGCAGAAGGATGATATAATCATTATTAAACGTCGAAGTAAGTAGGAAGATCTATAGAAATACCTTGTGAAGTATGCTCACCTTACGCATCACGTGAACAGAACCAGCTCAAGAAATTCGATTACATCTTTGGGATAATTTGTTTTTGAAAATGTAGGTTTGCTCTGAACATCAGATGAATAGAACATTGAACAAATTCAACGCTTATGAACACCAGTCACGTGATAAAGCCAGGAAACAGTTGGGTGGATCAGTCAGGTTACAGCTGATCGCTGGGACGAAAAATCATCCACATATAACAAATAACACCAACTGTGACTGAACCGAAAGCGGAATTAACGGTGATCCCTTTGAATTTTCGACAGAGAAAGTGATAACTGTATCTTGTCCAGTGGTTCGAAGTGGCCAGCTCATAATTGGAGAAAGTGCAGTACTAAGAATCTTAATTGATGAAAATCTTGGTGTGAGTTGAGATTCGATTTATGTCAGAAGTCCATAACATATTACCGGACAACTCCAAGACTTTTATCGCTAGGAGGGAAAATAAAATAAGCTTTTTGGGTGGCAATAAGACAGAAAGGAAGATATGAAAACGTCTCCTTTCTCGTCAGAAAATGCGAAGTTGTTCGCGGTTTTCTTTCGAACACAACATACTTTTCCTGTTGGATAGCTGGTGACGTAAATAGTTATGAATAAGTTTGCTACATGAACCTGCACGAAATGAATTTTGCCTTGTAGCTTACTGTTCCTCTGCTTTTAGAACAACTGAAAAATTTTCTATTTATTATGTCAACAAACTATGTATTTGCCAAAGCTAATAAACACGACGCAACTTGCGTTGGTTTTTACTGCTTCAATGTTTCATCAGACTGTCTAACGTTTGAACTGAACTAAAAATCAGAATGAAAATTATTTTGTAAAACCTAGTTATACAACCAGCTGATCGGAAGGTGGCCTGGTAACTACACTAGCCTTGTCTGCAAACGATTCACGTGTAGTATTCAGTCAATATCAAAAGAATTCAGTCAGACACAATTTAAAGTCAAACATGTCCCGATTAAGAACTGTGTAGTTATATAGACGGTTTTACTCATTCTGCGCTACATCCCGTTTTTGAATTGCTTGCTTTAGAGAAATCAAGCTAAATCACTGAAATTATGGATTGTTTAAATGAGAGCCCGGTATAGCAATGACAAAAATGTCGTTGTTTATTCTTCCAAGTTCTTTACAATGGCGTATAAAATCTGCTTCCATAGTGGTTAATGAACAATTTTTGAACCGAGCATATCTCAAGAGATGCTCAACCGTTTTTGACTGAACACATCTATACCTAGTGTGATTTCAGGTCGAATACACTAGGTAAATGAAAATATTTAGCTGGATACTAACGACGTATGTTCCACAATCCAAAGGTACCAGTTAGAACTTCTAAGCTGCACAAGTCCGCATGCTGCTTAACTATATTACTAGCATATATATGGAGAGTACAAGCTATAGATTGATCGATCAGAAAAAATAGCTTGTCAACCCAAAACTTTAGCAGGTAAAGCATTGTACTTATATAATTTTGATGGAGTTAGTTCTGGAATAATTCGGCAGACATGACTCTAGTGACGCGTTATGCATGCTTCTGCTAATTCTGAGGTTCGATACCAACAGCTGAGAGGAGTGACAAGCAAACAAGTTGCATCTTTTAACGAATGTTTGGACGGATTTGTTCCTCTCCCATTAGACTAATAGGTTGTTACTTGGAACGTAAATATTATATACCACTCACTGAGAATTATGGATGCATAAAGAGTTTCTGAAGTTTCCTTGTGAATATATGAAAAGGTATGCCCAGATGTAATCGGCATCTCATGAACCTGTAAACAGCATAACGACGACGTTCGTTCCGGACGTGTTTTCTCAGTTCCCTCGATGCAGCAAAGTAGCTGCAGATAGACGTTTACCACGGGTGCGTATAAGCTAGAATGAAAGTGTTTGCTCGCGCTACTCCGAGCATTTTTGATTGTTTTCTTAAGGATTGAGAAGGAGTTCCGATTTTTGTCGATTGCTAACTTTGAGCCAGGTCACAATGTCCATTAGTTAATTAGTGTAACCTTGTTAAGCGAACGGTTGTTCGTAAGGATAGAAAAGACCCAACATTCCGTGAAGTGTATGGAAAGCTTCAATAACCCTCAGCCAAATAACATGATAAGCATAAAACGTCAACATATCGTATCATGTAGTATGTATTTCTAGCTAACAAAGATCAAATAAGCGCAAGTATGAACAGTGGTGAGATTGTTTCTCACGTTACAAAAGTCTGTCAGATTGGAAGAGCCAATCAGTTGCTTTAAACCAAGCTGTTGAATCGAACAGCTGAAAATCTCAAAGACCTGAGACCAACGGTTTACCGACATGACAATTCATTAACATGTTCAACCGTCTTCAAAAAAAACGATTCAAAATGGTCAGAGAGGTCTTCTTTTGATGCAATTCACCGACTAGTTTTGGTCAAAATTAATAACTTTTACTACGAGTGAATGAAAATCGCTCATTTATTAATAATTTTCTAAACCATTGACTTAGTAAAGGTGGTAAAATTCACGGCAGTTTTGCATGAAATTATCATATTCCTATATACTTGCATTTCTTCCCACCCAACCTACCACCCGCGCTTCGGAATTTTCCAAACGTTCCTGTGTGAAACTGGTAGAATGATGAATGACTTACCTGTTCTCATAAATTTGCATTCTGTTTGAAAACAAAATTTTTCCTGTGTGATTTTGTCGGCAGTTTGAAGTTATGGAAAATTATTATGAAGGCCGTTTTCTTTGGTCTTTTGTCGTATCGGTAACCCACAGCGTGGAACATGACAAAACAGCTCATCAGCCTTCGGTTCGTTTTGTTACTTATACAGACGGATAGCCTGGAATTTACATGCACGGTTCAGTTTTTTATCGTGCAAATTACTTGTAGCTCAACACCCGTGAAGGCTGGTTTCTTGTGCAGTAGAATTGACATGAGTTTTAAAAATGAAGGTATATTCTTAGAACAGGCAGTAGCTTTACAGTGATCTGTTAGTAACCCTAAAGAACTAAATAATGAATCTCTTTGATTATTTGGATTTTATTCTGCTATTTATCAATTGCGTTGCAAATCAAAAACGGTCTCTCTTTCCGTTAATTTAACACTTGACTTTTCCGAGACAGTTCTATGAACTGTTTTACTCATTTGTTAAACCGATGAAAATCTACTGAGTTACCCGCAAAAATAAAAATTAGGAAACAAACTGGTTCTCAGGCATTCATCACTACGGGAAGTACACAAAACTTCTATAGATTACTTTTACCAAGAATACTCAAACAGAAACAAGTTAAAAGGTAACGGACAAGTAGTGGGGATTCAACTTATACAGACTGGATGAGGATAACTGTTGGTTGCATCTTTCCCATTCAAGTAGCCTATCTAGGTAGTCCAGCTAAGATTAGAGGACCACACATCTGTCTGGTGCGAGACAAAACACTGCGTGAGTAAAGGCGGACGTAGTCCTTGCGACGTGTATACACAGCAGTCATTATATGATTGGACTTCTGTAAAACGCATGATAAACTTGTCCAAAAGATAAACTAGAGAACAAGACCAGCTTTTCGAGTTTTATCCTGTATTTAAATAAAACACAATGCGCATAAAAATAGCTATTATATGAGGCCACAAAATCGATCTTTAGGACTACTGTTGGATACATGTGTTGTCTGTTTCTGATCAACCCGGGATTCGAGACTCGACGGTTGTCTACTGGCTGATCGTCGTTTAATAACTTGGAGGCACTGATGGGGTTAGGTTGATTGCAAGACAGCAGTTAACAAAAGATACAATATGTGCTCGCTTTGGTCATCTCATTATTTATACCGATTGGGTGGCAATCGTGAATGCTTTGAGATAAACACCATTTGGTATTGTGCAAGCGCTTAGTTCCACAAGAACAAAGGCATAAGGGTGCGCAGAAAATGTTCAAATAGTAGCAGCTAAACTTTTAACCCTAGGCACAACTCGGCAACAAAGTTGATGTTTGATTCTATGAATGTTATGTTCTGAGCGACAAGCGTAACGATTACTTGTTCCGGTGTGAACGTTCTATTGGTTCTTTAACTCTCTCAAACGTCATAGAGACTCGCCAAATTCAAAGTGTGATTTTCTTATGTGTACATATTTTTTTCTTAGTCTACCCAAAATTGATAAGTTTTGGCGTTTTTCCTGGGTGTGAAAACTTTTATTTACGGTTTGTTAACTCCAGTAACCCTTTGTCTTTTACACCGAACAAGTATGATCGCATTCATTTAACAGCTGCCATTTGACTATTACTAAATTGATCAACTGGATGAATACAAGTGGATATGATTAGGTAGATTATATACTTGGAGGAATGCCACAACCACTATGAAAAGCACTAGTGGTGAGTAATTCCACCACCACAAATTTCTGTAAAGATGAAGATGGTTGTCACTGTTATGCTTGAATATTTCCACATTGAGCATCGGATTGGAAAGGCAAATCCATGAAACTAGACCCTATCCAAACAAACCTAATGACAAGTAACTGGTTGACATCCGAGATGGATAGTTTACAAACTTTCATTGAAATCAGTTGTTTATGGGTCAACCACCAGAAGCTTACTATAAACGTTCCATCTACTGTGTACCACTATGGGAGACGAAATTTGTAATAGTTGGATGCATTGTTCACTTATGTGGAAGATAACCTCTGCAGCTTGCTGGCTAAAGTATGTTTAACCAGTCAGATTCTAATTTTCTTCCGAACTACAGACATCGTCTAGTAAACGTTGAACTGGATTTGATTGTCTTTCCCTACTTTGTGAGTCCGTGTTTTAGACATCATCTTGTTTCAAAAGAATTCTCGGAGTAGATAATAATGATCTATTTTTTCACCTTTCACATACGTTATTGATAACAAGTTGTACTCTTTTGTATATGTTGCAGTTTAACAAACTGTATATATTGATCAATCCGGTGATATCCTAACTTGTCTGCTGAGTCAGGCTGCATAGTCTGACCTTTTAGGAATAATTAAACTTCTAATTATTCCAGTTAGGTGAATGTGAAAACATGACACCTAGTCTTGATTGGCCTTTTGATGAGAAATAACAGGTCAGCAGAAACACACATCATTTCTTACAGTGCTGAGTTGTTGCATTATGTTCATACGACTGGATGCTGACCAAATTTGTTATAAACTGAATTCTCTATCTGATGCGTTTGTAGTTTAGGATGGTGAAAAATAAATTGTTCTCGATGATCTTCAAGGCTGACAAAAGTTACTTGACTACATCATAACCTTAAACATCTGACCCTAAGAAAAATGTGAAAGCGTTCGAACCTTATAATGCAGTAGAAAACAAATTCTAAATAAAAACTTCTCTGTACATTTTCTACAATAAGGTAAACAAAAGCAATGTGAAAACAATAGGGATAATTGACTGGGATAAAAAGTGCAGACTTTGAAAGTTCTAATAGACGATGAATCGATACGGTGGAAAACACTTCACTGGCAAGTGCACAATGAGAAGGTAAATTTAAATACCATATGACTTATTTAAACATTGTTCTATCCTTTGAAACACTATTCAATATATTGTAACGTATTACTAACAATTGTGTTAAACAACAATTCAATACTACTTAAAAGCTCTCATCAAGGAAAACAGTAGGCCCATAGTCTTCCTCTAGGTCATTTCCTGCCTTTGTTGGTCTGATACGACATGAACCACAGTTGAACGCCGCTATTGCATTTTCGTAAACTTTTCCGTCAGCTTCATTAATGATTATTCATTAGATTAAAATCCGCATATATTTCAACGTGTATTTCACAAAGAACTACAAAAGCCTCCTACAAAGGAAGTACGAGCGCTGACAACAATATGGAAAATGCCATCAAAGTATGACACCACTTGAAGATCAACTTGATCAATCGAGGCTTTCTGTGAAATAATTCAGAAAACCATCTGTTTGAACTTGAACCAATCTGTTCCCTCTATCCACTTGGGTAGCACAGAGATGACACAAAGATCAGGGAAAAAGTTTGCAATGACGAATGTGTAACAATTAAAATCAAAGTAAACGAGAAGTTGGGCGGAAATAAACCAGCTCCTACCCCAGACTTCCCAAATCTATTTGGGCGATGGTCAGGTAACTGTATTGTAACTGTTGCGTTTCTCTGGGTACATAACGGGGCTTGTGGTTAATAATAAGCAGGTCCTTGAAAAGCTTAAGTTGTTTCACTCGGTTGCACGTTGTAACAGAATGGGGTGGTGACAACGAAAAGCAAAAATTGTTTAGGGCTAGCAAGGAAGCAGACATGAACTATTGGAATTTAAACGGTAGAATAGTAATACCTGGAGAAACCAGAAAGAACATGACCGGATGAAAGCGATCAAAATCCATGAGTGAAATTGTCGGAGATTTTCGGGGCCCTTAATAGTCCGTAACCAAGACTTAGTATTTACCGGAATAAGTAGTTTCACTCAGTGAATAACCTCATATGATTAAGGTTGAAAGGTTTCGTGATAACTGAAAAGCACCAGTTCATGGGAGATTCAGTCTTCTGTACATTCCGTGGTACGCATTTTTCCACAACAATAGAATCGGCTTCAGACATTCCCTTCTATGATTTCCTATTATGGACTTTACTGTAATGTCCCCATATAACACTGCTCCATATTCATAAACCGATATCAACAGGCTGCATTTTTCTAAATTATGGTGAAAATCAAGGCCTCTCAACGATTACGTGGTCAACGGACATGGACTGCAACACAATCAATGTGAAAGCACGATAGTAGTCTGACAGCAAGGCTTTTGGGTTGACCATGGTTACTACAACAGACACTAGTGAAGTTTTGTACTAATCTGTAGAAGATTACGTCAAAATTGGTTTGTCCAAAGGAAGATACAAGAAATGAGTCTCTTCTTTCAGAGCGGTAAACGGTTGGACATTTGGTAACAAGCTATTACGAGCTTCTGGTATATATTGTAAGGTGACCATTCACGCATTGTGGAATATCTCTTGTTTTCTTTGCATATCCCAGGAACTTAAAGGAGAGACGTACTTTCATATAACGGCGCCAAATCAATCGTGCAAGATCATGTTCCAAATGTTTGCATGGAAAGTAGTCCACTTACTCATAGTTGATGGATAATCAGAAATAGCATAAAAAAGGCGTGACCAACAAAATTGTCTTTGATGAAACTCCGAAAACAATCTTGTATTGCTAGGCCTCTCTTCCTACAACTAAAGTGGAGCTATTCCATTTGCTAAAATATCTTTGAATACCACGTCTACAATGGCAAGTTGAAAAATAAAAGTTACTAGGTGGTGTAGTTTTGGCAATTCGATGTTACCGGCAAGTGAATTAAATAATTAGGTCGTTCATGGTCTTGAGTCTTGTGCTATGCGGCCTACTTTGCTCAAAATTGACGACTGATTTATCTCTGGGATCACGTGTTTCACCTACAACGACGGTTGCGCCAATGAAACGCACTTAATTTCCAGCATCAAGTGCAATTAAGGCTTACGGTTAATGCGAACTTTACGTTCTCAAATGGCGGGAATTGAGCAACTGTGCCACCGCATCAGTTGGCAGGTTACTTCTGGGTCGAACTAACTAAATTATTCGCATAGTTTTGTCATAGTACATAGGCTTTGTCCATGTGGTGTTGATTTTCATTACTTCTTCTCTCAGAACGTGTACTGAGGTTACAGGTTTCACACGGAAATAACTAGGTCAACTATTCTGTAAGCTGGGATTATTGTCGTAAGCAAAGTCGCGAATTTTAATATTATGCGATCATCGGTTGTGTTCTGGTATTTAGTAAATTAACATTGATCTATTCACCAGTTGCATCAATAAACATAACCGTGTGCACATATAACTGTCACTTGCTGTATTAATAAATTCAAGATCAGTGGTTGATGCGTCCCTGCTAGGTGTTGGTACCGACTGTTAAAATCTAGACTGCCTGATTACGAAAAGCTGATATTCCTCTGGCTCCAGAAATACCAAGTACTTATATGTTGTTGGCTAAAATGCCCGAAAACATCATTATTTTTGTTATTGTTCAGCCAACTGAAACACAGTCACCGTCTGGATCATTGACGAAACCATCTTTCCCTTCTGTGCGGAACGGAAATGAAAGTCACCGCAGAAAATCTGTCCCTGTTTTTCAGTTGCGCATATCCAGTGTGCGTCTAGTAGGCTAAATGTACACACGTTTGGAAGTGGCGTTAAATATTGACTACATTTATTTGTTATTTGAGAAGATGGAAATAGTTTAATTATGGACTTTCCTGGTTGCGAATCAGGTTTGCCAACTACGTTTTTTGTTGATACTAACACAGTAGGTTTTAATCTTGCATTCCGAGTGACATGTTATAGCTTTCTCTGAATTTTTGAGATAGAATGTTGTATGAGAAAAACAAGAAACGTTATTCGTAAGCATGCCTTGGATCTCATTAAGGTTGCGGAGTTATGGTCACATTCCTTTTAAAAAATGACCTGTTCACACTTTATATAATTGTCCTAACATTAGGTTTGACACTGGCCTACTTACACGTACAACACAACAGTGGCAGCAAGATGGACAATCTCGCCTGGCTGTGAAGCTTGGTAAGCACTTCAAACAAGCCGAAACAGGAGTTTGTTAGAAAGTACGCACGACCTACACAGACCTACTGAAAATCACGTTCAGTTGTCATATTATAGTATACTCGTGCAAATATTTATCACCGTCTCGTAACAAATGTTTATGGCTTCACCAACATAAACAAAAATACAAAGAGTTTTGTGGCCGATTAGTGAGTTGCGACACCCGTTTTTCTATCTTTGTCAGTGTGAATCTTACCCCATTTTGCTGTAAATTTGTAGTTGTCACGAAACAGATTTGTGATGTGCTTCACTAGCGTAGTGTATATAGGTCACGTCATTCGAATTGAAAACTGCATACTTGTGTTTTGCCGACAAACTTATTTTGACTTCGCGTGAAACCGGAAAATTAAGAGGAAGTCTTTTTATTAGGACAGCGTGGGCAACAGTTTGGCACAGAAGTTGTTTGTTCTTCCAGAGATAACCAGAACTGAGTTGAGTACATTTGCTCTGGGAAGAATTGTGGTTGGTGTTTGTACAAGTGTACAAATTAAATTGCACAAACTGGTAGGATTATTGTGATTTAGAAAACGATTTTTAACACCACGTAACCTTGCAAACCAGAAGCATTGCAAGGTAAATGGAAATACTGAGTATTGGTGTTTGCATGAGAACCTATCACGTCGGAATAGTACTTGCTAATCTCGCAGTACCGTTTAATAGAATAGTGTGATTTTTTTTCAGGTGTTCGGTTTCGTACTGGGTGCACAGAGTAACATACTTATCAGCTGAATGTGAAACCTTGCTAATTTCTGAAAACATATTTTCTTGCGAAAACTGTTGTTGAAGAAAGAGTAAGGTAGACATGTTTCGTTCACTGGAACGATGGACAAACCGAGAACTTAGGGTTGATGTGCATCATTATTGAGACCTCTACCACAAGTGAATTTAATGTCAAGTGCTTCCCTGCAAAAAGGCTGGCTGGAATAGTATGTCCAAATATGAAAGCTGGAATTGAGTGTAGGGAACATTCAGCAAATAGAATAAGCTACAAGTCCAAGGATTAAATGACTCCTCTTGTGTATCAGGGAACACATTACTCACTTAGGATCTGAGGAGTGCAGAATCTCTTTACCACGTATGCTAAAATAATACTCCTCAAAACGAATGGAAAGTAGACAGCGTCAAACATTTTTCAAAAATTCACCAGTAAATACTCTCATGAAAGTAAATATTTCAATGGACCAAGAAAACGTCATTTGTTAATTTAAACTACCAGTAATACCAGTTGTCACCACCAGTATGCTGTTGAATAATGAGGAACCTGAAATCGGTGTAACAATGTCTATTATTGGGAGACGATTGCAACTTTATTATGGCATTAATTATTCTCATATAAATAAATAAAAAGTTGCACTGTCATGGCATTAGTGTGGTCAGGGTGCATATTTTGGATGGTTTCTCAAAACATTCGAACTAGAAGTACACCGTTCTAGCTGCTGACTGATAAGCGCAAATGAATGCAAGACAAATCTGAGTGTAGGTTTGCATTTTAGTGTAGAAATTCAACAGTGTTCGAAGCATACAGACCATTTGGTGCATAGTGATCATCTTCACTATGGAGAAGTTGACATGTGTCAATAACCAAGTAGAAGACCGTCGTTAATTATTTACTCAGTCTGTAACGTACAAGTCGGTTGCCTCATTTGTGATAATAGTGTATAAATAGGTTCATGCTGTTTGGAAATTCAGAGAATACTCTAAGTGACGGGTCTTGTTCAACGGTTTCCTCTGTTTTACCTATAACTTTTGCTGAATCGAACGCGAAGCAAACTTAAGTATTACCAGAGTATTTATATTTATACACACGCGAATTTCTGTTTATGTGCATATCTGTGTATGCCTATGAATTGACTAACCAGCGTTGACCGGCTGGACACAAAGGCTTCACTCACACACTCACCGGTAGTAGTCCTTTGGGTTTACACCGGACACATGATTTTTGAGTGGAACCGCAAGTGCTGCAACGCAGGCCACTTGCGATGTTGGTTAAGAACAGGCGTCATTTGGCTTTGGCCACTGTGACGGACTAATCCGAACCGGATGCCGCCAACCGTATACACCTTCTTTGATCATACATGTTTGCGCCATTGTTAGGAAGACACCGGTAGGCAGAATCCTACGCAGTTAACTCAATGATTTATCTTGGCTCCCCTATATATAGAAGACACCGTGTACTAGTGGACTCCGCAGGTAGTTAAGCTCACCACTTCTGGTGACATAGTATGTTAAGATGCTCTGGCTGTAGTTACAGACATCCTTAATGGAGCGTGGACAACGGAATGCATGTAAGCCACAATTAGTTTCAACACTATGCTGTATGTTTAGGTATTCACTCCAAATACAACGTGTAATTTTGTACTTATAGAGCTAGTCACTTGAAATCTCCACGTGTTGTGAGATATAATATATTCGGGAACTGCCCCAAAAACATTTCTTTAATTACTACAATATTCATCTTGAAAGAGCTTTGAACTTCTATTTTTAAAATGTTTCGAAACAATTTCGATATACATACCTCTTTACTCAGCCTTGGCCAGTTTTGTTACATATAAATCAAATCAAGTGCTTCCCGGTCTTAACCGTTTGACCCTGCAATTAATAAGTAGCGCATGTATGACAACGTAAGTAGTGTACTGTAGATAACTTGTAGTGACCACAAGCGCCCGGAAAATATGATACTTTAACTTGGATAAAGAGACTTCCACATATTAAATTGACTGAACTAGATGTGAATGTCCAACACAACTGCATGGAAAACTGACGTTTATCATGCTACGTATAACTGCTAATTGGTGAAAACAATACAGTACTCCAGCAAGGCATGCCGGAAAGCTTGACCGTTGAAAAATCTGAGAAGCTCGCAAGATTAACCAATTCTTAATTAAAAAGAAGCTGATGAGTAATAGGGGATTTTGGTTTTTCATATAGATTGAATATCAACCACAATTGATCGTAGCTGTCGCATTCCCATAGACTTTCCAGTCGGACCCTTTCGAAAAGAAGCATTAGACTCGGGTTTCACTCTGATTAGAGCTTGTCAGTAGTGCATATCATCGCCACAGCGTGTCCGTAGTTCAAATCCAGGCGATGATATGCACTACTGACGAGCTTTAATGAAAGCGAAACTCGAGTCTAGTGCTTCTTTTTGAAAAGGGCCGAATAGAAAGACTATGGGAATGCGACAGCTGCGATCAATTGTGGGTGATGTTCAACCTATATTAAAAGGAAGCGTCGAGACGACATACGTATATTGCTGAAAACTGCAAACACCAAACTTGTATTTATTCCCTCTGTTTGCAAATTAGTTGTTTTGTTTTTCATTGCAAACTGTCTGGTTTACCCGGTTGCATCTTTCCTTAGTCTGCATAGTCAAGTTTCTCTGTTCTGAAGTTAACCGCAACATTTCCATATCAAAACGCTCATGATTACTCAAACAGTGCACTGATAATGTGCCGGAACTAGCCAGTTAGACTGTCACAAACTTCTTAATATATATGCACAAGCCAGATATGAAGCAAACAGCAGGTTCACAGAGCTAATGACAAATGTGGTGATATAATTTTGCCCACCACGTTTTTCAAGGAATTTCAGAAAACTTAGTGCACTCGACTAATCACTAGTATTGTTTCTTCTACAGATACACAATTTAACGAGAGAATAGTCAAAATTTGTTCACTCAACTATAATCAGATTACCTTCATTCATTTGGCAGATTTCGGACCTCTCCGGCTCCATTGGTCCATGTTAAACCAAGAGACGAGGTGCTTTTCATGTGCTCTCACGAAGCTTTGTATGTTTTCTGGGTAAGCCAACATACGAGCCATCACCACAAATTTCTGCAACGAATAATTCAATGAATTATCTACTCCTGTACTTGCATTAAAACGTTAGAAACTTCATTCAGGTACTTCACACATATTTATTGTTCTTGAAATAGCTCAGATAGTTTGTGTTCCCTTAGTTAATAATAACTTGTATAAGTGTAGCCTGACACAGAACAGACAGACGAACATTTTCAATCTTCTCACATGAGCTTATCAAGGCAAAATTTATTTATACTGTAAGCTGATCTAACCTATTACATAACGATTATATGTGAGACTGCTGAAACCTGAGACCTTGACTTTTTCTTCTTAAGCAACATAAATACTTGTCAAATTACCACTATAAACACTGCGTTAGATCTAATCAAACTCAGTGAATTACACAACTGTCAGAATTATCTCTGTTCATTTTCCCGATGTTCAAGGTAAGTAATCTTGGATTATGTGATTTTCAGGTAATTATCAACTCTAACTTACTTGACACGAATGTATGGATCCTGATAACAACGTAATAAATTGGTACAACCAGCATCACGTGATAACTGTGGCTTACAGGTAATATTGGCAGAGATTTGGAGAGTAATTAGAATGCATAGGTCATACATACACTTATCTATATAGCACAAGTGAAAAACATGTGCGATCAGCAACAAGGGACCTAGAGAAGTCGGTTTATTTCGATCCAGAAAACTTAAAACGTAAATTATTTTGACTTAAAATTGTCCTGGTAAAACAAAAATCTTCAACTCTGTTTCACAAAGATTTATTTATACTCATAAAGAAGTACATATAATTTTGAACAAAATCATATGTAAATGCGAGTTTGACGGCGGAAATGCTAGATATGTTACGCCATCTGTGAGCAATTCAACCTGGACTACTACGTCTTGTTACTCAACCGAGCAAGCGACCAGATTAAATTCATACAGGTGCCCGAAAACAGCGGAGATAAGAACCATCGACGTGTTACATTAACAAGATTGAGGTTGGTTCAAGTATGCGTAGATTGTACAGACACCAAACAATGTTGGCAATGTAGTTTCATGTGATGACTCGCTATCTAATACAATTTGACATTTGTTTGGGGCGGCGAATAATCTTATGGCGATTCACTGCATACTGGTTATTCATATTTTATTCGTCATTTCCTGAGTAACCAATGGTCACCATAATATACGAAGTTCATCTGGTTATTCGTCACCCAAAATAGTCAGCGTCCTACTCAGGAAAATGGTTTTTACCTAGTCTCCAAAGGTGATCAAATCAATGTGGTGTGCTGATGTTGTGTGATGAAGACACACTGTTTGTAACCGACTTAGCTGCCTACTTAAACTTGAAACTCCTCAGTAGTATTCGTAAAAGTAAAATGTATGCTTGGCATAGCAGTCAACCAGCTTCAGCGTGGAAGCTTATGTCTCAAACTCAGACAAGACATACGGACACCCATACCTGTAATCACATTACGTTTCTGGTTCAACATAATGTTTGCTGTGTAAAAGAGGATAGGCTGAAGGTAATCGTGAGTACACAGTCGTTGCAAAATGGTAAGTTATCACCATAACATGTGACCTTCTACTCAAGGGTAATTTTCCAGTTTGGACACTGTATCGTGGTTTTGTTAGATGAAACACACGTTTATTGGAAAGCGTCAGAATATGTTGATATTAGTTACAATGACGATGAGCTATTTAGTGGACTATCATTAACGCAGTGAACAACGGAAATAGAGCTTGATTCACACTTCTTGTGCAGACTTCTGTAGTTAATGTTACCTCATCAAAATAGAAGATACAAAGCAAGTGGGTTCTTTTAATTCATCTCTTTTCGCAATTCGTCAATGTTTAGTTGTACTTTTGATGATGAGATAACCGAAAGTGACTTGATTTACAGCTTAGTTCCGTAGACTATACGGCAAATTCTCATAGCTGCTTGAAAGCTGGTTACAGGCGTTTATTTCCGACACTTTACAAACCATGAAACTTCCTTACACACAAGTGTTACTGGCAAGGTAGTTTCAAAAATTATGAAATCGATTACAGTCTTTTCTTCAGATGTCTTATGAAGACGGCTGAATACCTCCATTTGCATTTATGAGCTTCCATTCAACATCCCCAAAATATGCCAACATGAGAGAACAAACTTAGGTCGTTAGGCACCTTCTTTCGTATGTGCACATCTGATTTTTTACAACGCGCGTCATAAACAAGTTATATCACAAGTAGTAGAAAGTTTGAACTGCACTCTTCCTGACCAGACGGACTCGGCAGTATGGCTGCACAGTTTTCAGGCAATCAGCTGCCTAAAATCATTCTGCTGGCAGATGCTAGATCTTTCGAGTTGCCGAGAGAATGCTTGAAAACTTGGGCAACGATAGTGAGAATTCCAACGCTGACTACTGGTGACAATTTTACTAACCGATTCTGCTTCCCTCCACCATAGACCTAGAAGGTGTTTATAACGATGCTGGACATCTTAAGGCCCAAATACGTTTGAATCCACGATTTGGAAACCAATTGTATACATATCAGCAGTACTAATGCGCATCAACCGGTAACTCATCCGTTGTCTGAATCACCATATTTGCATTGCTCAAGCTAGCTGGTGTTACTAAACGGGGTTCGCAAGTATCTACCAATTTCCCTGCGACATTGTCGTGCCGAACGAACACCAGTTGGCTGGTTTTGGAATTGAGTTACACCGGTCGGACTACATTGCCATTTGGACCATCTAATGAAGATTCGAAACGTTATCTACGTAAACGATGTGGGAACATGAACGTGATCAGAATTCTGTGCACCTGATGAATTAACAGCAATCTATAAAGGCTCGGTATTCATTAAGTAACTAACAATAGCTCGAAGACAACCGTGTCCGGTTTTGTTTACCTGAATTCTTTCACGACATTCTGTTTAGTAAAGTGTTCAGTATTTTCGTAGTAGTCTGATCAGGCGCTCGACCGAATATCGTTAGGAAAACCCACTTGTTTCCAACAAGTGGAATTAAAATTGTAACAGACGTTTTTGTAAATAATGATCTGAATAACTCACCGGACACTGACAGGGCACAATACTTTTGTATAACGAGTGGCATATTTTTAGAACCGCCTCACATCTTGCAGGAGACCTGACAACAGTAAGCCACGAAGTAGCTTCTTTGGGTGTTTACCCAATTGATGTTTTTACCCGTTAAAAGATAAGATATGCTTGAAAATCGTTTTATTTATTTATGGCAACCAAAAGTGACTCTCGACGTGACTAGAAACCAACCCACTGGATAACGTTACCATCATCACCCAAACAGGACACACAGTAAACGTAAGTAGAAAACGGTTACAAGTTACAAGTAATTAGTATTCAGAAAAAAATATGCAACAGCATTTCGGATTAAATCTGATGGAAGAGTAATGCAAACCAGATAGACTCTCACTGTGGTTTCCGGTAAACAAGAAATCAACCGAGGAGGTGTCTACTTCGACAATGACAAGAGGTGTATGGTCAAGTAAGTTTGAACACTCCCAGATTTTGAATCTGGGCTTATGCAAAGAAGATGAGCGACTGATGAAATAAATGTGTTGTTTATGAAATTGTGAGAACCCCGTCTCTGCTAGTTATCGGTTGTAAAATAGAATGACCACTAAGTTTGTCTAGACAAGACTGTAGCATACAACATAATTTTCGGTGATAAAATCACACCTGTTATGGGCATTTTGACAATCATCGTTCAAAGAACGTTGGATAATCATCCCCCGATTGTGTATAGAGGGACTAAAATTGGTTGCAAAAGACTTCGAGATAAACAGACACTTCATTAGGGATCTATAATATTTTGAGTCGAATAAAATTTTACTTTCACCGACTGTAATATATGAACATGATAAAAAATGAACTTTAGAACATGAAGTATAGTAGCCGGAAACTTAAGACCAGACGGTCAGTAAATTTAACGCATAGAAGGTAACTTATATGTAATGACTGACAAACAAAATTTTCGTTAATGCACCAGTACATTAAAAATGTCTGTAATTCCTTCAATTGCTTCATTGCTGCCAGTGGAAGTCCGCTTTCAGCTGGGAAGTGCCTCATAAGCATGTTGAAAATAAGAATATTTCCACTTGCGATTAACTTGCGGTTAACTAGCTGGATGTTTCGATTCAAACCAAATTATAAACTCTGGAACATACTAAACAAAAAAGATTACGAAGGGATCAGAATTTATAATTGCTGTGAAGCCTGTGATAGCTCAAAAATGGGCATTTTTAGCGTGATTCTGATTATGTTAATTTCCCTTAACAAATTTATGGCAGTGCAATTCAAAAAGGTTGCTATTAGAAATGGGGCGACCGCTACCTGGAAATCCCATTTCTTAAAGGACCTTCCAGGGAGGACTTTTACTTTACCGCGAGTATTTCCAAGCTATCCCCCAAAGAAATTTCACAGATGCAAACGATTTTGATTGACATGAGATATTCCGTTGTATTAAAGTTATCAGCATTGCGTGTCCACAAACGGTTATGTTGATAAAAGATTGGCTGGTCGCATATTTTCATCACGTGCTTTGTGGTGAACTATACGGTTTCCAGTTTAAGACGTCTCAATGTGAATTTAAGTTGTCCTAGGTGACTGGGTCCGGAAAAGTTACCTTGGCTTACTCTCTGCACCTGTATGAACGACGTCCTCTCGCTGTATGGAAGCCAACCAATCCCTTTATTTTACTAATATGCACACTGGTCATGCGATCCGGTTCGCCGTTGAAATTCAGTTACCCCCTGGGGCATCTTAAATTGGAACAGGTATAGGCGGTGAAATACCCAAATGCAGGCTTCCACGTCAACTATCGAACAAATCCTGCTGGAGAACTTCATCCTCTATCATGTTTTATGGTTTCCGTACAGGACAATAGAATGGGTGGGTAAATGCAACTAAGCATGAGATTGCTTCATTGTTGGTGCTGTATATGACTCGACCGTTAGAGAACGTGCCATGTAAGGGCATGTTTTTGCTGTTGTTTGTTTAAGTCCGTCAGAAGCCCCATTTTTTCTTACTTGGTTATTTCCCAACGTAAAATTGAACATCTGGCTGAAAAACGTGGCATGCAAAACCACAGCCGCCATCAGTTCGTTGTGTTTAGTGTAGAATGGCGTCACATAGACACTTAGGCTTAACAACGTTGAGTGTATTCGTTGGTGATGACAGGTAGGTTGGATTGGTTATAATACCTGTGGGGTGGTGAATCTATTTGAAACCAGTCCGTCTATTCCATAACAATGACAAGATCACGGTCGGTGCTTTTGTGATTAGGTCAGGTGACTGCAATGGTACTGTGGGTATGAACTGGCTCAAGGCCCTATTATAGGTATGACCTGACGGAGTATAACGCTGTCCACATCAGCAGTAATCCAAAACAATTAACCCTTCGGCGTTAACCATCGGTTTTCGCATGTGAGGTCGCCTGAGTTTCCAAACACAACACATAGCCAACTGGTACCTGCGCCCGATGTTGCTTATTCTACATGTAGGTTGGACGCCTAAATTTTTCAGGCAAACTTTTGGTCAGGCTGTTTCCGGTTACTGATCACATTTTGTGTACACACGGTCTTCGTTATGGCGGCTGACTGAGATGGCTCACAGCGTGAATAATCTAATATTGAGACTAACAAAGTCAAAGTTAATAAGGTGTACCAAAACACCAGTCTGTGGCAAAGAAAAGCGTACCTCACTTGATTAGAAATTATTCTGGAACACCCGAAAATTGTATAAGCCAAACTTTTGTTTATTCCTGCATAGTAATTATCGTGCTCACACCACACACTCGAGATCGATAATTAGATTGAATGAAATAACTCATTCGACATATCTGATGACAATTTCCACACTCACCTTCCAGTCAACCTCTGATTGATAGAAATTGCATACTGTAATTTTATTCTTGTGAGACACCAACAGTAGTGCATATGCGTCCCTCGTTCAGGATTTGAACACCGGTTCAACTATTTATAATGCATACCCGTTGACGATTAGACCGCTGACCACGCACCGGGTACGATAGGGTTACTGCCTAATCAGTCCACAACTGGCCATTTGGTCACCTCCGTAAAAGACCAAATTACAATCCGGTTAGTCCAACCAATAGCCCTGCTTTCAAGAAAGGATGTTAAAACAATTATCTGGGCAGCTCCTGGACATTGTCCCGAGTTTCACAATTTAGCCTGAAATATAACATGACCCAAGAAGATGACACTCTGCATTAATCTATCGGCGTTATTACTGTATATTAAGTTTTTCAATTCTCAGGACATTCAGAATGAATTCCTGTCCACTTGATATCCTTATTCCATATTTATTCTGTGAAGGAATTAACCAATACGTATACGGGATTTCAAGCTTCATCATGGTAGCAAATCCAAAGCTGAGTTTTAAAAATTGTTGAAGTGCAATAACTAAGTGTAACAAGTATGATTATTTATTGGCAGCATGTATACTTACCGCAATACTTTTTGCTACATCTGGAAAACTAATTTCATTTATCCAACAGACTTACGAGCGACGTGCATTCGAATCGTGTTCAATGTGGTCGGACAATAAGTTGGCTGTTGACCTGTTGTTCAAATGTCCTACTAGACACAAAATCGGAGAGATCAGACGTCATACATCATCCGCGTTTGACAAGCAACTATTCGTTCGTCAAGCAACAGGCAATATCACTATGGCTCACAAGAGTAATTTGGAGCAGGTGGTTCAAAATGATGGCAAAATTCCAGGCAGACATTGGAAAAAACATTCAAACAAAACAGCACGACCAGTGGGTCATGGAATTCGTCCGCGCAGAACTGCTCCCCAAACCAGTGCTCAGACTTTCACATTATTGATAGATGAAATTCCTTGGGCAAACGGAAATCCCATATTTGTTACTAACCGACCAGTTTTCTTCATGGGTAGGTTCCGAACATGCCGCTTGTAACCAACTGATTACACCTTGACACAGTAGACCTACCAATGAGAATTGGTAATACATAGACACACAAAGCAGATGATGGGCATGACTGTAAAAAAAGAGTGGAGAGGCGTTGACTTGTACAATACTTCTTTGCAAAAGTGGTGTAAGTCAGTTGAAGCCTTTAAAGCAAATCGTTTTAGTCAGGGCATGGAAGCTACGGTACATCAAGAAAAACAATTTAAAACTTGGAAGCAACTTCGTTTGTCTTCCACTTAACAATCAGAATTGACAACTTCATCCACATTGTCAACACGGATATCCTAGAGCCTTAATTGTGTGAAACGTAACTGTGGTAAGGACCTTAAAATCGGTTTTAGTTTGTGATAATTAACAAGCTTGATCCTTTTGATAGTGAACTTGATTTCCTTCGATTTCTAAGTTGGATTTTCACATATCCCGGCACACTTGTAAAGAAAACTACCTTGAAAAGAAGGCGTAAAGTTGGGGTTTAATTGCAAATTTTCTTAATGTTGAGTTAATTATTAGATTTAACAATATTTTCATCTTTCACTCAAACCTTCTCGTTGTGTAACTTTTCTTTGCTTAAGTATATGGACATTGATCAGTGCTGATTGTGTGGCTTGAAAGTATCATCCATACGCAATGAATGATATAAAATTTGCTGATTCTTTTCTACTACCTTTCATAAATTGACTAAAATACCTTGTGAGACTTTAACAAAATGACTTGCTAAGTTCTTGGACTCATTCTTGAGTCTACTTTTCCCACGGTACTGTTAACTTAATGTTAAAATGTTTACAAAACTATTTTTATCAACAGTATCTTGTAACTGAAGACATAATGTTAACTCAGTATTAGTTGGAAAAAATAAAATACAGTGGTCACCCTTCAGAACTTACACTGCTGACAGTTAGTGTAACACATTTATTTATACATTGGTTTACAACCTTTCAAAGTATATATGTGCTACACGCTACACGTTCTGACTCAACTCCTCGAATGGCAGAGAACACGCCTAGTAACACAGTGATATTGCTCTGACAGGTTTGAACCCAGATCTCTGAGTAAAAGTCGAAATTGTCCGTTAATAGTGGTTCACTCAAATACAAGTTAGTAGTGACCGAGGAACTATAGATGATGTTTTTACTTGAGATGAGGACCATATGATCCACTGGGTACCTGATCGGTGCTTTCACTGAACACAGCAAGTAATTAGACCCACATGAGTGATTTTTGTACACTCTTAGTACAGTTACGATTGGTAACGAACCTGTTCAGCAAAGTCGCTGAGTAGCTCCGATGTGGGCAATGTCTTGGTTCTGTGTAGTACTCAGTTATTTATTTTTGATTACTTGTGGCTTAAAAGATAGATTATTTGATCGTGAAAAATAAAAATATACCATTTGAAACGTTGCAGACTGGGACCCTCTACACTTTCCGCCTTAAGTTTCTTACCATACCCGTTAATTTCTTGTCCGTCCTGAGGCCGTTTTTGTTTTACTAACAATTTAGCAGAGTGAGTGACTGAACAACCACACTTCGACTCCAAATGTAAAGTGTCGAGGAAATTTCATTAAAGGGTTTGGTACTTGTGTTTGTTCACAGATCTCAAAAGAAAAACAGTGCTGTTGATAGCTGTCTCTTGTTTAGGGTTGAAGGGAAAAATATGTTCGCATAACCGTTCAGTTAACCGTGATAGCCCTCCAATTATGTAGGTGTCAATGTGCTTTGGTTTCAAGACAGGCATAGTGCGCATCCGCCGTGTGACAAATACGACTGCATTCACTGCCAGGAGTGAGATGTCTACCCAAAATGAAGCAAGACCAATGTGAATATTACCATCGCTATAAACGAACATGCTGATGTGCAAATTCTGAAAATTGTTAATTAGTCATTTGGTCTCCAAAGTGATAGAGAACGATCACCGAAAACAAAAGTAATTAGCAGGTTCAGAAGTACTTCACTCATTCTACGAATGTTCCAGGTTGAAAAATCCACCTTTTGTCATTTCCGTTGTGTTGCTTGTTATAATCTCATTTCCAAATTCTTACGTAAATTCCAAAGATGGTTTTCAAAAAGATGTAAGAATGCGCCGAGATAATTCACTTCACGTTCGTTCAAAGTTATGAACCATTCACGAAAATGAACGTCGGATTGTTGATTCACAAGAAGTTTTGACAGCAGTGCAGTCATGAGCTTTTCCGAGTTTCAGTCTACCAATCCATCACTCATGCAATCGTTTTTTTTTGTTATTTATCGTGGTTTTATATAATTCACTGAAACAAAAAATGGCCATTCCAACTTTCATGTCACAAGTCCACTGCCACCATCCAACACACTGTTGGATAGATGATGTTAGACTACAGAAAACTGGAAGGCGGTAGGTGAGGTATCCTAGACTTAAACCCTATAACTGGTGGTCAACTTTGTTGCCATTTAATCAGTTAGGTTCGATCCACCCACCAGAATAAGACTTTTGTTGCTAATAAATGAACTAGTGTACTATCCTTAGAAATAAAATACGCTGTACTATCCCAGTACAGCAAAACTCACAATCACATGTTCTAATCAACACTACTGATGATCAACAAGAGCGAAACTCAGCTGTGGGGTGCCCGAAAGATCTGTTACAGTATGAAAGCGGGGATTAATTGTCAGCGATTTTCAAGTTATCTTACATTAACGCTTAAACCGTGTCTAAATCTAAAAACTCCTTTCATTCATCTTTGAAGCCCCAGTTTATAACGCAACTTTTGTGCAAAAACCGAACGTGTCTGTTACTCAGCATGGTTAAACAAATCGTCCGGGCAGAAAGCAATATTTCACTCAAAACTGTAGAATGTCAGTAGATTTTAATTTTTGGTTTATACTTAAAGCAATGCTATTCTCACATGGTTTTGAAGAGCGTCAGTATGGCTACATTAGCTTCTCACAAGTAAGAAACAAAAATACGTAGCTGTAAAAATGTGTACATAAAACTATGTGCAAGAACGTTTGCAAACAAAAATTAAGTCCCACCGTTCCTCATATTTTGTGACTTAGTATGCTGCATATATACTTTAGTTGTAAACCTATCCCTCACCACCCTATTTATCAACGTTGAAACCAGGAATTCTCTTCATGCACCTTGAAGATGAATATTCAGCAGTTACACAAACACGCATCTTCAACGGATGGGACAATTAATTGAGCTGTTAATTAAATTTCAAGGTCATTAGTTGAGTTAGTAGGAAAACATGTTGAATAACGGAAATCGAATTAACCGTTTACACACACAGGTATGGAATAGGATGCAGCTGAAGTTGTAAATATACAATTACGGAAGCCAACAAGTAAGAGCTGTCATAATCGGATAGCACTTCAATGGTAATTGACTTGAGTGCTTTACCACAATGAACCATTGCAGAAGCAACGACAGTATAACAAGGAATGCCGCTTCAGTTGAACATGTACTTCATGTATCTTGAAAAAAATTGAAAATCTTTGGTTAGCAGTCCATGAGAACATTCCGGTCAAGGGCAAGTAAGTGTGCATTCATGAATGATGAGATCGTATTGGATTGAAAACGACTTTAGACGTGAAAAGGAAACACGAGTTCACCTAATTTAGCAGCACTGTTGACATCAGGAGATCATGCTGAGCATGACACGTAAATATTTGATGGATTAAGATCTGAAAATAAACGTATTTTCAACTTACAGTTTAGAAAACGCATTAGAACGATGTTCGTGGATTGTTCTTTTGGAATGAGGAAATAAAAGATCGATACATTTGGAGACATGGAGCGATAAGCAGTATGCATAACACTAACAAGTCCATTCGATAAGACTCTACTGCAGGACCAACGAGGAGGATAATTTCCAACGTTGAACGCCAAAGACGACGTCTCTTACATACTCCAGCAAAACTGGTGTTTGGGAAAGGGCATTTGGCTTACATAAGTAGAAAAAAAGATGGAGAAAGAATTACGTCACTGAAGACACTTGAATTCGTGATTAGTTAGGGATTCCTGATCGTTGAGGCACGTAAACAAGGAGCTATTTGAAAAACAGTTACTTAACAGACTTACATAAGACGGTTGAATGTCAAAAGTTTGTGTAAATCTACAGAGACTCTAAGTAAGCTTCTGAATGAGGTCTTTCTTGCTCTCGACGTTATTTCTCCGGCGCACGTAACACAGTGTTATCTTACCCTAAGTACAGCTGTGAACTTTGCTCACCACAAATGTCCATATAACCATTCAAAAAATTGCTCAGTTTATTTGAAACATCACGGCCTCTTTCAAGCCGAAGAATACTCAACATGCCTCAACATATATTTCTGAACTCTTTGTTTGCAGCCATGCGCAAGAGGGTTACAAAAAGTCAATCATCAAGAACAGGTTCACCAAAGTCATTAATGTTGAGGTTCTTTCACTGTACTAATTTGCTCTTTTTAATCAACTGCTTTCTGTCATAATCAAACCGTTCCGAAAAAACTGTTCAAAGGTGAAACTTGGTGAGACATATTTTCGATCTCATCCTACTTTGTTCAAAATTTTAATTTTCGATTATCTAAGTGTCCTCATGAAACACTTCCACTATTAATAAAAAGTGCATATCTGCCAGTATGCAATTTCACGGTATGTAAATGTTGTATGATTTCGACAAGATTTTAGATCAAACGTTTTCTGTGGATTTTCGACTACTTACAACTGCTCCCTTTCTACACAATTTTACAAACTGTAGTTTATTCGTTCACCAGCACACTTGGTGGGAACGCAAAATAATTGGTATTTTTATTGTATGCATCACTTCCCCATGCATTAAAACAGCACGTATAGGGTTTTAAAGCGCCAAGATTAGTATAGTAATTATGTTAAGCATCTTACAACATAGTCGGCAGTATCTCAATACAACTCCTAACCGAAGTTTGTCTCCACTATGAAAGCAAATTAACCCGAGATAATGTTATATCATCTCAGGATTAAAGGAAGTTTTTTCTACTTGATCAGATTAGACCGTAAATTATTATTCAGGATTATATCCCACAGCAAGCAAACAAGAAGAATAGTTAACTGCTAAACCCATGTTAGCATGAAAGTGGACTGACTACACACCCAAATGCTGTCATCTCCTATGACACACCCATAAGCTTCATTATGCATACTCGTGAATTGTTGAAGGCCGGACTATTAGGATGAGGTGATTTTTCCACGGAATTGCATGCTCGTTGCTGTGCGCAAATTTCGGCTAATTAAGCTTCCGTTTGGAAAATCTGTACACCATCTCGATAAAACTCTATCATAATGTAAGTTCGCAAAGGATCTATAACAAACAATCAGTAAAATATCTACTGACAAAAGGAGGCAAATTAAGTGCAATAATGCAGTAGAACTCCTGACAGTATCTACTGCAAACGTATCTTGACAACTGTTTGTGTTTCCCATTTTCAGCTCAGTCAGCGATGTGTCGGACAAACAACATGCGCCTTGCTCTGGTCAATGGAGTATACAGCTGGAGTTTGTGTAAGTCAGTCACGGATTAAAAAATTATGAATGTCACCGTCAATCATCACTAACATTCCCATGGCGAACTGTTACTTTTACCGAATACCTGATCACTGTAGAATTAGAAAATCAGTATTTATCTGAGTTGGGTACTGCTCACAGTTGAATGTAGCCCCCTAATTCTAACAGGATTTTAGCCATCTCTTTCCATAGCATAGTATTTGATTCTAGTTTCAAGGTTGGTCAGCGACACACATTCTTCCCGCCATCAGAAGTTGAAACACCATTAACCTTCTCATGGATCTCATGGAATAACCATTTTGACCACGACTCTGCTAACCCCATGTTGTAATTAAACTGTCCAAGCAACTAGCCGGGAAGCATTAAATTTTCGGTTAATTTCACTTGATAAACCTATCAACTGGGATCCCCGATCAGGTTGAAATCACGGAATTCATAATGCTTGATTAGTAGCTGAGTGTGAGCTGATAAGTTTTCCCAGTTCATGTTGATATAAATCAAAACATCACTAACAGCCGATTAAGATATTTCTATTTAAATAAACTTTCCAGCTGGCATTCTTAGTGTGCACTGAAGTGTGTCAGTAAACGAGTTATTTATATAATTTTACCTAATACTGCGCACTCTTGGTGCATGTAACCGGAAATAACTATAAACCCTCATCGGGTTTGCATAAGTCGATGGTATTCTTCTCTCATCTCAGTCCAACCCACGAGGCTAATCCGCACAGAACAGACATGCGCCATGATCGGATGTATATTACAGCCAAGCTCAAGAAATTAAATGTTAGACAAATCAGGATGCGGCGAGAAATTCCATTTTTAATACCCTTATGGTTTGAAATTTTTAAACGCACCTTGTGTGTGTGCATTCAAAAAAATTATAACCAATTCTGTTGGATATGGATAGCTATTCACTAGTTATTTTTACTAAAACCAACACTTAATTTTCTGAAATCTGGTTTAACTAACTACCGTTTCATTACCTATCTCAGCCGAGTTTGAACAGCAGCGGTCGGTACGACGAGATATTCTTTTGATTTCTAGTCGAACATTTCCCACAATTGATCGCAGCTGTCGCATTCCCGTAGGCTTTCCAGTGAAGCACTAGACTCGAGTTTCGCTTTTGTTAGAGCTTATTAGCAGTGCATATCTTTGCCACTGTCGGTACTAGAACTCTGGCCACCGTTTCACGAAGCAACCGTGCTGACCAATGTGCCATTGTCCTCATATTAGGCACGACCAAATTATTTAATCTGAACGCTCGATCACATCTTTTCAAAAGAGTTCAGCTGAAAAACTTGACTGAATGTGAAGGCTGCGACCAGTCAAGGGTGATGTTCAACTTGCAATTAACCAAATCCCCGACTGCTTATCAGTATTATTTTGATGTGTTAATTGTTCGTACAAACGTTTAATCCCTCAACGAGTTGACAACACCAATGCGTAAGAGTCCAGTGGTACGACCGTCGAAGGTAAGTGAACGTCAGTCTTGTACGCAATGGCGAAATGACGTTTGGTCCTTAACTCTGATTGGTTCTTTCTTGTATTTGACCATTTGACTCGAGGTCCGACTGACTACATGTGCCAAGCTAGACAGATAAGCAAACACCGCAAGTTCTGACCACGGAGTTATCGACTGCAGTGAACAGAACAGTTCTGTTTATTCTCCTTTCGAAATGAACGTGCAGGCTGAACGCTACTCACATACAGTTGTGGTTGGACGTTTGGATATGATCATCTACTCAAATTTATTGTGAGGTTACTAACTTTGTGATTAACACAATGGTCTCATAACCACGAGGGCCGGAATGCAAATTCCAGTCCGGAAAAAAACAAACAAACTGATGATGAACCCTAGTAGGAGCGGAACTCGCGTCTCACGCTACCTTTCGAAGTGAGCCAACCGAAAAGCTTATCTGAATGCGAAGGTTACAATCAAGTATTGATGGTGTTCAACCTGAAGCAATTTGAAATATTCGGACAACATAACTTTATCTTCATTGAATGCCATTACTTTACAATGAACTATTCAAGTTAAGAACGCAATAAAACATATGAAAATCATTGAATGAAACCAGTTATATTGTTATTATGGTCTTCGACCAAAGGTTATGTGACATCCACATTCAAAGTTTTACTGCTGGACTTCTTGGTGGAGATTTTATAAAACCGACTGAATAACCGAAGTTATTTCTTCAACAGATACATCTCCGAGAGGCTAAATCACGTAGAGTCCCTCTTCTTCTGATGCAGCCGGTCCTCAGCTGTCATTAACCTCTGGGTTTTTAAGTTCTCATAACCAGTACCATTGTTCTGAGCACTCAGTAGGTCGGGGTTGTTGGTCACCCTTCTCAAGTGCTCAGTTAGTTTGCTCATTCCCCTTGCTAGACCTCAAAATCAACTGCAGCGACATATGAGGGTACTGTAATTCAGTAACACTGGAAAATTGTCGAAATTTCTTCTAGGTAAACACGATGAAAGATGTCCTTAACAGGCTCAAAAGTCAACAATAAAGTAGTAGTGAACAAACAAGTGTAATGAACCAACTGTAATCGGTGACAACGGCGATGAAATATGCTGCTGACGACCAGATCCACGGAGGATTAGGTCCCACATAACAAGCGACAATTTTCAGTTTTGTATGGATATTATCATAGGTGGATAGTTCATGAAGTTGTAGGCCATTTTTGTGCTCGAAGACAAGCAAAGGAGTGGTCTTTCGGGCTCCGTTTAATCTAAGAACAGCGACCACAATCATCAGCGTTGGTGTAACATATTGATTTCGTTTAAATTTAAATTAGTTTGCTTTATCGCACGTGTTCACATGCGGTTGGCAGCATCAAGATCCGGATTCATCTATCTCAGTAATTGGAACTAACGGACGCCTGTACATAAACGCGAATACAGATAGCTCACACTAGATCATTTTCATTTAGTCCATATACTCCTTATTCAATGTAAAGCCAAAAGGCTCTGATCTAAGATCGGGTGGAATGAAGAACTTTGGTGCTCAGTTGTCATGAAGAGTTTCACTAAGAGTGTGTTATTACACTCTAGGGGGGATGAAGGAAACAAACAGAGGTTTTGATTGAGAAGTGAAATAAAGCTTTCAGCACACAGTGAGTCAAAATTATATGGAGAATAAAGGTAGCAGATCACCATAACCTATGTTTGTTAGACGATGGGGATAACCGGTTGATATGAATTACAATACATATGTATATACACATAAAGCAGACATATATTTATACAACACAGAAAATTATTACCTTAGTCAGCTAACTTTCTGGTACCTAATGTGCTGCCTGTTTGTCTGTTGACAGAGTGCTGGGAGTGCGTTGATGACCTATCAGTCCGTGATGGCTAGCGCATCCTCCGACGCATTCATTGCATCTTCATATGGTTCTATCAACACAAACTATGACGACCACGGTTCCGCTCCTAACCGTGTGCTTGACTTAACGCCCATGAAACCGCCGCTATATAGAACTTTCATATGTCTAACACTCTTGAATTTTCCCCAGTCTTCTCACCAAAGATTTTTGATAGCATTTTTACCGAGGAATTCGGATATGTTCAGGATTTATTTATCGGTCTTGCATGCCGGTAGATCACTGGTGCAGAGGTCATCAAGGCAGCTTTGTTAGAACATGAACCAGAGTTTCCAAATCGGATAGACACCACCGAAACGTTAGTTTTTGCTCTTTCTCGAAAGAATTAACCTCTGTTCATCTGGATGCAAAGTTGTAATCACATTCGAATGGTGTATAATTTACATTTTGATTTTCGTGAAGAATAATCTATAGTACTTCATCAAGGTATAACTGTGAAACACTGCGTATGAAATGACTATTGAGAATTATCGTAACTATGAAGATGGTCAGGCCAGTGGGTGCGATTGTTGGACACGCAATTGTAAATTTTGTTCAATTAGACTGATTTAGTAACTAGCGGTCATCTAGTCGAAGTGTTTGAACTGAGCATTGTTTCCTTACATGTAAAGTAAGCTGACGTAAACGCAGAAGACACTTGCTTGAATTAACTTTTTACTATCAACAATAATCGGAAATGATTAGCAACACTTTGTGGGAAATCGTTAAAGTAACACAATAGTGTTCAGAATTGGCACAAGTTAGCTGGCGATAGCTGTAAGGGCTGTTATAATAGTTCCGTAATAAGCTATCGCACATTGTTTCATAGTCTTTAACAGAATAAACTACGACTGATGAAAACT
Organism: Paragonimus skrjabini miyazakii; assembly: GCA_014338405.1. Taxonomy (NCBI): domain Eukaryota; kingdom Metazoa; phylum Platyhelminthes; class Trematoda; order Plagiorchiida; family Troglotrematidae; genus Paragonimus; species Paragonimus skrjabini miyazakii. Next base: position 118,522 of record JTDE01001126.1, read on the forward strand.
TCACGTATTTTAAAAAATTCGTCTAATTTCACTTCACCTACATACTCGCTTGCTTAATTTCTCATAAAATTGAAGACCATTTTAATGTGAGACCTATCTATTCCATTTAATCTGACAGCTGGTGAGGAGGATAAATGTAAAACCAAAACGAGTCACGGTGACTGTCAGACGCCAACAGTTGGTCCAGCGTTTGGCCAATCGAAAACAGGCCCTCTTCCGGTTACATGTGGGACGACCACTAATCACCACAAAAAGGAGACACGACACATTCCTCTTCCTTGTTCTGGACATTCCAATCCACTCCGACTGAACAGAGCATTCTTCATTTCATGTTTGTTTTTAACTTTACAGAAAATGAGTTTGTGCATTATTGTATGACTATCGCTGCATCCTTGTGTACTTACCTATTCAGTCGAACTGTTACTTGAAAAGAGTTTTGTTACTGTTATAAATTGAATGTAGACATAATTTTTGTTGCGTTTTACTAGCCTCATAACTTGTAATTGGTTGTCGTATGATAGGTGAGATAAATGGACTTTCTGAGTATGGTAGTTCCTCCTCAGAATGAGAACTATTCGGAAATGGAGGAAGTATCCACCATGAGGAAGAAACAGAGACAACACATTTGCCAAATGAAAACCCCACTATTTATAAGTATTGTAGTTTGTTGGTACTCCATAGTACGCAAAGTTAGCGGGTTAGATAAGGTGGTTCCCTGGTTATACGGCCAGACAATTGGATGACTCAAATAAGCAAGAAACCGACAGCCAACTTCGTCTACTGCTCGACAACTTCTGAGTGAACATTACTGGATGAACTTTATGCAGGCATTCGGAATGGTTTACGCGACCAATAATGATTGTTTAATGTGCATTACAGACGCACCCTATAATGTGCACACAATGTGAGTTGATTGTCAGTTTGTTATCAAACTCTTATCAAACTCTTATCGAAATAGCCTGGGTGTATTTCCAATATTTTCCTATGTGTTCGGTTTTATTCTTTGATTTGTTGGTAAACAGATCGGTTTTGCACTGCAGACAGATCACTGCGTTATGCACCGTTAAAGATGCAACGAGATGTTACTAGCCAATTCGCGCGAACTTCCGTTGCTGACTTGTCTTGTCTAGTTTATCACGGAGAAACCCTGTTGCAAATAGTGTGGACTGTTTTCCAGCAGCTGATGAATTCAGTATAGGCTGAAATTACGGTGACCGAAGGATAAACGTATCTAAAAGTCAAAATGAGTCTTCAATTAACTTCAGGTAATTGAGTCGCTGTGAGATTGTGGCAGATGTAGAATCTACGACATCAACAGTCGGACATAACAATTTACGTTCAGTGGTACGCAGATGACGACATTTTTGTATTTACAGTTGAAATGTTGATTCAGTCACCAAACTGACATGGCTGGTTACTCCCGGATAGCTACAACCTGTTGCACTATCACACACGTTATCACAGTAGTTGTGTACAAAATGACGAACAGATTGCACAAGGTAAGTGTCTTTGGCGAACTTTACTGGATTACATCAGATCCCGACCAGTTTGAAATTGCTATATAGAAATCTTTTATGGTTGAAATTCACATGTTCACGAATTTGTCTGAGCTAGGTTATGGTGCTATAGGTTAATTGAAAACTGGCCTTACCAAAAGAAATCACCAAACTTTCTGACGGATGAACAAAGTGATGTTTTGTACAATATTACCAGGGTTTTTGTCTGAACGAGCAAAATTCACATTGTTTGCTATGTTGAGAAAGCATGAAGTCAAACACTTGAAAGAAGCAACTGAGAAGACTTGAATAAAGTAGACAGTAGGCTGATACTACACGATTTCACGATATCTGGACAAATTTCGCTGCATCTCTACGAGCGCATACTAAAGACTATTTATATACGAGTATGAGAAGGCAACTACCAGAGTTCATAGTCACTGTCACTACCATGGTAGCGACAATCCTACAGACAGTTATTTCTTAACATACAACACATGTTTGAACATTCGGGTTGCAACAACATCAGCACAGCATAGTGTTCGCCTAATTGATGTTGAGTAGATAACGAGAGGTGCCATTGTAGGATGACAGTGTTGTTGCGTCATCAGAATACGTCGTGCGGTGGATGATACAGGCTCCTTGTTTAAATGCTCAGCTATAACATGCGTCCGCGTGACCTGTTTTTAACCGACCTTGGGGTACGCTTCGTCACCTTGGTTCCCAACTGGTACTCAGTCTTTCTTATATAGGATGCTCCGCATCTGCATCGATATTCACAGATAACACTGGATTTGGCAGACTCAATTACCGGTTGTTTCACACAGGGCGTTGGAATCCGGAGTGTCCTGAACAGGCTCACTGGGAAGATCGCACTGTATGTTTTTGTGATATAACTAACTAGACGATATCATCACCGGCTTTTTGGACACCGTGCTGAGTCAAATTCCTGCATCAGTTGATTGTTCAAATCTGACAATAAACGGATTAAGTTAACCGTTTAGCTATAGGGTGGTCTGTAACAAGGCTACCCTTTCTTGAACGTTACCTTCAGTGCAGATAGGCCTGGCTCGAGCAAAAATGTACACACCAAACTTTCTTCACAAGATGGGGATGTAAAGCTTTCAGAGTTCAGGTAGTCACCAGTCCAGGTGCTGTTACGATGCGTTGAATTGAGCCATCCACATTTCTGTTGATGCATATACAAATAAATGATGGACTGTCTTGATTCTCGTCTTCCATACAAAAATGCAGGTTTGGGTGCGAGGAATTCATGTGATCCATCAAGTTCTGTGCTTGTAGTTGATCGTTTGCGATGAAAAGAATATCGTCCACCTGTCGTTTGTATAGTTGCACTGAAGACAACTTTTCCGTTACTTGTTGGTCAAGCTTTGCTACAAAGATGTCTACCAGAATAGGACTGCGCCAGCTACTCATGGCTACTTCATCAGCTTAACTGTAAACTGAACATTGGATGATGAAGCTAATGTTTTTAATACAAAGCAGCAGTTGCTGTTCCAACCAGCTTTCAGGCATTGCGAAATCTAGATGATACTCCCAAATATTAGACAGCAGAAATTCGACACATTCTTCCACGGTAACGTTTATAAGCAGCAACTGTACACTAAATGGGCATAAATAATTATCCTGAATATTCATTGTCTTAGATAGGTTAACTAGTACAAAAATATCTTTCAGACATAACTGAGCAATTCGATCTCGAACGGGTTTCAGAAGTTTCGCGAGCCATTTAGTTACTCTGTGTTGTGGCGTGTTAGACATAGACAAAATTGACCATATTGGACATCTGGGTTGTGAAATATCGGAATTCGATATGGATGTGGAACTTGGATTCCAGATGACTTTAGAGCTTCAAAGGCTGCTTTATTGATAAAGTTGTCATGCAGTGATAATTGCCGTTTCCGTTGATACCCTACTTGACGTCCACCCGGTTGTCGTAAATGCTGTGTGTCCAAACATTTTCTGTATGACTGTAGCTACCATGGTTTTGACAATAATTGTGAACTCTGATAGCTGGTTTTCTCGGGTATTTTGTTCGTTCTCTCATACTGATATTATAAATGGTTTTGTCGTAATTCGAATTAAACTATATAATATAACGATCGAACGTATAAGAATTGCAAAACAAAATTAGACACAACAACACAGAACGTTGTAACAGGCAAGCCAGACGTTCTGGCTTCGTGTACCAGTTACAATCGTAAACCAACTTTGAGCAACGTGGAGACACCGGGGGACAGCGTTCTTCTGAAGTGAGGGTTCCAACGATAGTCCTGTGGAGGGAGACAATAGAAACAAGCGTGAACCAAAGGCCCAGTAAGATATGCACACGACTTACACAATCGAAAACAAAAGTGGCGCCAACAACACGGTAGCACGATGTGTTTCAACGTACTGTAGTGACCTGGAGATACCCCGGTCTGTCTGCTGTACGATGTGTAAAATCCTTCCTAAAATCTTAGCTCACATTGTACATAGGACCTTAAGGATCTTTTAGCTTGCTGTCCGCTTGACGCATGCGATCGCGCTTGTTTGTTTGTATGCCTGTCGGCCTATGCGCGTCAAGGACGCCACACACTTTCTTCCGGCTTGCTCGCGCGCTCGACGGTCGGATCCTC